>CM022298.1:690372470-690656223 GCA_011799875.1 Thinopyrum elongatum | reverse complement strand
TGGAGTTCTCTTATTGTAATAGATGTTGATGTTTTGTCTAAGCTTTCCTTCCCTAACCCATGTATTGCTGCCACTTCATCTATTATCTTAATATTTGAAGACCAAAAGTAGCCACCACGTTCGCTCTCAAGGCCAAGAAATTACCACATTAATCGGAGAAAAAGACAAAGATCTAACTGTTGAATGCAATGATAATGGCAATATTAAAGCTATAGTCCATGCCAAACACTCTACAAAAATTCAGATTGAAAATAGATGGAAAAAGGACTCCAATTCTATATCAAGCTACGTAAAGAAATTAATTAATTAAAGGTCCGTCTACTCAGTTGACCCGCAAATAGCTGACGTAGGATTTCTCGTTCGTCCTCCCATGCGATGTGATCATAGTTTGACATGGCCCATACTGCCAACGTACTGGCTTGACTTGTCCTGGCCCAAGTTGCCCTACGATGTTGGGCTACCTTACGATTTTTGTTGGGCAGCGCTGCTTGTTGTGGGGGGCATCGGCCGGGCAGTTAGTTTTTCCAACGTCTGCTTTCAACCTTTTTTTTGTTTTTTCTTTTCTTTTTTGTTTTCTGTTTCAAAGTATTTATTCCATGTTTATTAAGCTTCTTAGAAAATGTAACATTTATTAACACTAGTTGCATATTTTAGGAAAATGTTCGTGCATTTTTTAAAATATTAACGGGTCATAAAGTAAATGGTCATCGTGTAATTACAAAAAGTCTAGAGTTCTTTAAAAATGTTTGTGTGTATTAAAAAGTCCAAAGGGCATTTCAAAATGTTTATGTATATTCAAAAATATATTCAATGAGTATTTGAAAAAAGATTGTCATGTACTTAAAAGCAATTCAACGTGTATTTAGAAAAAATATTCAGCGTGTTTTAAAATAATGTTCAATGTGTATTGAAAAAGACTATCTCACTTGTGGCGTCGAATGAAGTTGCGTGTGGCATACAATGCATGCACGTTGTTGCGGACATGCAACTCGATAGAAGGTTTAAACAAATACTCTTATTTGGAAAAGAAAAAACTAAACCAAAACACTTAAAAATGAAAGAGAAATAAATTAAAACTTGTGTTATTGTATATTATATATATTTAATAACATACCCACACCGACTAATAAATAATAGATTATTACGGATGAACTGTTGCATATGTGCGTTTGGAGTTGCATGCGAGGTACACACATGCAGTTGCATGTGGGAGCAGATGTGCACATTTGCAAAAAATGAAAATCCAAACACCACTATTTAGAAGAAGACAAAAAACAAAGTCAAAACAAAAATTGTTAAAAATGAAAAGAATAGTAGCCCTACTTATCCCCCAACACCCCAATTGCAGTCGGGGGCGACACTTACAGTTGCGTGTCTATGTAGAACATGCAACTGCCCCTCCCATACAAACACCCACAGAGTTTGCGGTCAGCGACACTTCAGTTCATGCGTAGTGGTAGACACTGCAACTGTCCCTCCCTCGACAAAACACCATAGAGTTGCAGTCGCATTAAAGATATGCAGTTGTAGTCAGGGGCGACACTTGTAGTTGCATGGTTGTTAGTAGACATGCAACGACCTCTCCCAACAAAACACCACATGTTGTAGTTGGAGCGACACTTGCAGTTGCATCGCGTTGAATCTGCGTTGCAGTCAGGCCGACACCTGCAGTTGCATGCCTGGTGGCAGACATGCAATCACTAGTAGAAAAAGCCCCATTTGTCCCGGTTCCAGAGGCCCATTTTCCCGGTTCTGGAACCGGGACTAAAGGGTCGGGACTAAGCCCAACACCTTTAGTCCCGGTTCGCTTACGAACCGGGACAGATGGTGCTCCACGTGGCCACTGCGGCGAGCCCAGGCAGGAGGCCTTTAGTCCCGGTTGGTAACACCACCGGGACCAAAGAGCATCCACGCGTCAGCAGCTCAGGAGTTGGGGTTTTTGTTTTTTTTGAAACGGGGGGGGGGGGGGGGGGGGGGGGGTTTGGGGGGTTTTGTAGGGTTAATTTAAGGGTTTCATATATTGTGTTAGCTAGCTAATAGAGAGAAGGTTCCTCTCTTATCTCCGTGCTTGGTCGACGCTACGTACTATACGTATAGAGAGGACTCGACACGCTAGCTAGTAAGCAAATGAAGGAAACCATTAAGTACACAAGATCGTCATTAACATATACAGAGAGAAGTGATCGACCTCCTCCTTCTCCGACAGATTGGTCGAACAACAAGTTTTCGTTTATCTATCCGACGCTACTAGCTACATATATATAATATAAGTTCTCTTACAATCCCTAACATCTGATGTCAAGTTTCACATGGTATTCTCCGGCTGGATTGATGACGTGTCAAGAAAGAATCCCGCCAATTCCTCTTGAATTGCTTTTATCGATCTTGTGGTAGGAGTTCATCCCGCATGCGCAAATCTAATTTGAAGAACGGGGTCAATACATATATATGAATGAAACTCAACACAAATGAGGGTATAAAATAAAATTGTGAATATTATTGCTTACGCACTTCATATTGTTTTTCAGAGTAGCCCCGCTTAGAGGTTCTCGCGTTGTAGTTACTCCAAACGTAGTATCCATAAAATTATTCCGCCGTTCCTCCACAACCACTTTCAAAATCATCAATCAGTGATCAATCAATTATAAATGGTATTGTATAAACTTTAGAATCAATGGGGAGATGCCGAACGACTAGTTAGTACTTACTTTCTTGTAAATCCACTCCCCCGGCAGTCACGCGAGCTTCTGCGTAACCTTTCCAAACCCGGGCGAAAAAGATTAATTAGTGATATCAGGAAATGAACAAAGTTGCCGATATGGTGCGATAATGATCGTTGAACTTACTTCTGGAGCATTTCAGTCATGGCCGCATACTCCTTAGGATCTTTTCGTCTTGAGTCTAAGCGGTTACTAGTCCCTGCTCAAGCTTAATCTCTAGGAGAATAAAAGCGGAAGCTGCGCACGCATGCATAACTCATCAATTACATTACTATAACCTTGAGTAATAATGGAACCGAATATGCAGAAGACAGTAACACTCACTTGAAGTTGTAAGGAAAGAGTATTTTATCTTTGTTTTGATTTTAAGCAACGATTGTAGCAAGTTGGCCTCGGTTTCTTTCGCATTATATTTAACCATCCATTCCTCTATGAGATTTGTGTTAATGAACCAAATATCTAGATTTGTGCATTTCTGCATTCGACGATCTTCAATCTGCATAATATAGTGAGGTTAATTATATATACATGCAATGAAAGACTGAGCTATATATGAGACTTAATTACAGAAGTATAGTACTTACAGACAGTTAGCAAGTGATGATTATTTTATCGAGGTCCTTTTGATTGAAAAACTGGAAGAACTCCTCAAATGGAACAGACAACAGATCAATTCCAACGAGGTCGTGCTCCTCTTTAACTCTCAACGTCAAAAATATCCTCCCAACTTGCAGTGTCCATGTACCACTTATGGAATCTTCGCTGACATCTTCTTACTCTTCTCCATGTCTTGTGGGCCACAAATGCGGGCCATGATCTCTTATCTTCTCAAATCGGCCGGTGAATTCTGGAGTCTTCCTTTGTCGACAAATGTTGATTTCAACTCATTCTTCCACCTCCTGAATAGATCTGCCATCTTCTTAAGAGCATGAGCCTTGACCAATGGCTCTATAACTGGCTTATCCGATCCTCCTCTAGCGGTAGGGTGAAATTTGCCTTCAGCGCGTCCAAAGATCATCTTTCTTCTATCATTGACAAAAGACACTTGAGGGTCTTCGCTCTTAGGCTTATTCCATTGGTGGATGCTGATCGGGATCATGTCCCTAACAAGAACCCCGCACTGAGCAGAAAATGCTTCCTTGGTCCGGCTGGGTTCAATCGGTTGCCATCGCCCTTGATTGCTGTGATCGTGAACCTTTCATCCTGGCGCAACCTTTTCTTCGGGCCTCGTCTCGTTACCGAAGTTTGGCTCGATCCGGAGGGCTAAAAAGAAGAAAGAAGAGAGTTAATAAGTGTACATACCAGAACAATTAATGCATCAATTAGCTAGTCAGCACAGACTTAATTAATATATATACCGCCGCGACTTTGCAACATCTCCTTCCTCCGTTCGCCTCACCGGAGCATTCATCACGGTTCCTCCTTCTTCCACGTCACGGCATTCCGTCACCGGAGCCATCATAATCATGTCCTTCCACCTCCATGTTCGATCACCGAAGCCTGCTTCACCCTCCTTCCAGCACCATCAGTGTCGTTGAGAAACGACAAGACATCACCTCCACCGAGGATTATGTCCCCCAACAACTGTTCTGCTCGATGTCTCGGTGCTCCATAGTTTCTGCAAATATTACAACATGGCAATTAATTACAAACATGATAGATGGATATATGTGCAAACGTAGACCTAGCTAGCTCGACGCTTCTACGGTTTGGGGTGGCCTCGACAACGCTTCTAGGGTTTGGGGTGGCCTAGGCAACGATTCTAGGGTTTGGGGTGGCCTCGACAACGCTTCTAGGGTTTGGGTCGGACCGCCTCTCTCATGAATGTCTGACGTCCGGACCGACAACGGATTTAACAAAATGACGCCATTCTGGATGTGCAGAAAATGGTCCATATTTTTCCTGATCTCATCTACCCTTCTTATGTCATGTTGTCTAGTGTCAAAGAATTCAAGAACCATGACTCATCATTAGCCGGAAATGACAGGCGTATAATGGTACGAAGCTCTCAAAGTTGTTTTGGAACGGAGTTCACGATAAATAATAATTCGCTTTTTGGTACAAAGTTCAGCAAGAGCCTTCCGAATATCGCTATTTGGAAGGCCTTTGCTGAAATTCGTACCAAAAGGCGAATTATTCTATCAGGAACTCCGTTCCAAAACAACTTTGAAGAGCTCTCGAAGCATCATACGCCTGTTACTTCTGGCAATGATGAAGCCATGGTTTGTGTCAAAACTTTGACAGACAACGTGTACATATAAGAATATATATATTATATATATATATGAGATCAGAAAAAAATGGATCAACTTGTGCACATCCATAATGGGGGCATTCTTAATAAATCTGGACCCTTACCCCTCGGCGACCCTCGACCCTCTACCCTAGTTCACGACCCTCGACCGCTCGGCGATCCACGACCCTCTACCCTAGTTCCCGACCCTCGACCCCTCGGCGTTCCTCGACCCTCGACCCCTCGCGTTCCTCGACCCTCTACCCTAGTTCCCGACCCTCGACCCCTCGGTGTTCCTCGACCCTCGACCCCTCGGCTTTCCTCGACCCTCTACCCTAGTTCACGACTCTCGACACCTAGGCGTTCCTCGACCCTCGACCCTCGAACCTTCGGTGACCCTCGACCCCTCGTGACCCCTCGACCCTCTACCTAGTTCACGACCATCGACCGCTCGGCGATCCACGACCCTCTACCCTAGTTCCCGACCCTCGACCCCTCGGCGTTCCTCGCCCTCTACCACTCGGCGTTCCTCGACCCTCTACCTAGTTCCGACCCTCGCCCCCTCGGCGTTCCTCGACCCTCGACCCCTCGGCTTTCCTCGACCATCTACGCTAGTTCATGACTCTCGACCCCTCGGCGTTCCTCGACCCTCGACCCCTCGACGACCCTCGACCCCTCGGTGACCCCTCGACCCTCTACCCTAGTTCACGACCCTCGATCGCTCGGCGATCCACGACCCTCTACCCTAGATCCCGACCCTCGACTCCTCGACGATCCTCGACCCTCTACCCTAATTCCCGACCCTCGACCCCTCGGCGTTCCTCGACCCTCGACCCCTCGGCGTTCCTCGACCCTCACCCCTCGGTGTTCCTCGACCCTCTACCCTACTTCTTCCGACCCTCGACCGCTCGGCGATCCTTGACACCCTCATTCCCGATAAAAATTAAGAAGAGGAAGAAGAAAGAGAAACAAAAGAGAAGAAGAAGAAAAAAAGAGAGAAGAAGGAATAGAGGAGAAGAAGAAATAGATTAAACTCCTCTATTCTTAATCTATTTTTTCTTCTTCTCCTCTATTCCTTCTTCTTCTCTTTTTTTTTCTTCTTCTTCCTCTTCTATTTTTTTTCTCCTCTTCTTCCTCTCCTCTTTCTTCCTCCTTCTTTCTCTTCTTATTTTTTTTCTCCCCTTCTTCTCTTTTTTCTCCCTTTTTCCTCTCTTCTTTTCTTCCTCTTTCTTCTTCTTCTTCTTCCTCTTTTCCATACATATAAAAAGTTTAGAAAATACATACATACATACAAAAATCATACATATAATAGAAAGCATATATATTTATATATATTATATATACAAAAAAAACATATATAAAAAAAATAGCAACGCGGCGGCGGCGGCGGTGCTCACAGAGGAGTCGGGGCAGGCAGGGGCGGGCCTGGCGGCGTCGGCGTCGGGCCGGGGCGGTGTGTCGGCGTCGGGGCGGGCAGGGCGGGCGGGGCGGCGTCGGGACGACGCGGACCGGGGTAGTGACGGCGTCGGGGCAGGGGCGGCGCGCGGCGACGGTGTTGGGGCAGGGTGCGCGTGGCGACGATGGTGGCGCGACCGGGGCGTTGACGGCCGGCGGGCGGCGCCGCGACGGCGTCGGGGCAGGGGCGGCGCGGCACGACGTCGGGGCAGGGGCAGCCTGCGCGTCGTCGGGGCAGTGGAAGAAGAACTGAAACGATTTTTTCACAAGTGCTGGCTTATATAGACGAGGCATTGTCCCGGTTCGTGGCACCAATCGGGACTAAAGGGGGCATTGGTCCCGGTTGGTGCCACGAACCGGGACCAAAGGTGGGCATTGTCCCGGTTGGGGGCACGAACCAGGACCAAAGGCCTTGTGCTGCCCGCAGCCAAAAGTTTAGTCCCACCTCGCTAGTTGAGAGGGGCTCGGAGTGGTTTATAAGCCCCACTGCGGCTGCCCTCTCGAGCTCCTCTCAAATGCAGGCTTACGGCCCTAACCTGACATTCAGCTGCCTGTGGCCTACTGGCCTTCTGCGGGCCTGAATCCTGGCCCGTGGTTGTGGGTTTCTAGTCATATTCAGGCCGTGGTGGGCCCGATAGGTGGCATTTTTTTTTCTATTTTTTTTCTAGTTTTTCTGTTTGTTTTTTGCTTTATTTATTTTCTTTTGTGTTTGCTTTGTTTTTTAATTCTTTTTTGCTTTTTGGTAATAAATATTATAAACTTTCTGTTTACTGCCATTAGTTTTCCAATTCGAATAGTTTAAATTTGAATTCTTTGAAATTTGTGTGAATCACTAGTTTGTGATTAACTTTACTATAAAAATAGATTTTTGAGTGATTCTTTTTCCGGCTATTTGATATTACTGTGTTTTATCATTATTTCAAAAACAGTTCTTTTTGAAAATTCTTTTTGCTATTAAGTTTCTAACAAAAAAAGTTCTTTTTGAAATTCTTTTTGCTTTTAATGTTTTGAACAGAAAATACTTTGCTAATTTTAGTTGCATAAATTTTAGTTGATTCCTTTTGCTATGAGAGTTTCATTAAAGTTTTCTAGTACATTCTTTTTTTCTTAAAGTTTCATTAAAGTTTTCTAGTTCATCTTTTTTCTATTGAGTTTCGTTAAAGTTTTCTAGTTCCTTCTTTAGTTTATTATTTTTTCTATTAGGGTTTCATAAAAGTTGAGAGGGTTACGGCAAAAACTGGATGTACTTCGTGTACAAAATGGACAATCTCTTTCGAAGTATCAGGGTTTCGGACGAAAACTCATCTGTTACAAAGGGATTTCATTTTTTTTAACTTATTTGAACTCCAGACTTTTTGGTGTGTTCAAAATGAACCATTCAAAGCCACATCATCAATTTTCAACCCTTTCTGACTTCATCTATTATTTTTTCATGCATTTACTGATTTTTTTTGAGCTAAATGACCCTGAAATTGAAAGCACTTCACATGAACTCTGAAGAGGTTGAAAATTGGCATGATATCATCATTTCACCCACATTGCATGTGCTAAAAATTGAGAGGGTTACGGCAAAAACTGGATGCACTTCGTGTACAAATGGCAATCTCTTTCGAAGTATCAGGGTTTCAGACAAAAACTCATCTGTTACAAAGGGATTTCATTTTTCCACTTATTTGAACTCCAGACTTTTTGTGTGTTCAAAATGAACCATTCAAAGCCACATCATCAATTTTCAACCCTTTCTGACTTCATCTGTTATTTTTCTGCATTTACTGATTTTTTTGAGCTAAATGACCCTGAAATTGAAAAGCACTTCACATGAACCCTGAAGAGGTTGAAAATTGGCATGATATCATCATTTCACCCACATAGCTGTGCTAAAAAGTTGAGAGGGTTACGGCAAAAACTGGATGCACTTCGTGTACAAAATGGACAATCTCTTTTCGAAGTATCTGGGTTTCGGACAAAAACTCATCTGTTACAGGGATTTCATTTTTTAACTTATTTGAACTCCGACTTTTTGTGTGTTCAAAATGAACCATTCAAAGCCACATCATCAATTTTCAACCCTTTCTGACTTCATCTGTTATTTTTCATGCATTTACTGATTTTTTTGATAATGACCCTGAAATTGAAAAGCACTTCAACATGAACTCTGAAGAGGTTTAAAGGGCATGATATCATCATTTCACCCACATAGCATGTGCTAAAAAGTTGAGAGGGTTACGGCAAAAACTGGATGCACTTCGTGTACAAAATGGACAATCTCTTTCGAAGTATCAGGGTTTCGGACAAAAACTCATCTGTTACAAAGGGATTTCATTGAACTTATTTGAAACCAGACTTTTTGTGTACTCAAAATGAACCATTCAAAGCCATATCGTCAATTTTCAACCCTTTCTGACTTCATCTGTCTTCACTTTTTCTTCGCTTGTGTCCTTTGCTTATTGCGCCGTAACCTGGATATTCTTCATCGCTTAACAGGTTGCTTGGGTCAGCCTTGACTTTGAAGGGAGGAATTTCATGAAACTTTCATAATCTTCAGACATGTCTGTCTTACCCTCCACTCCCACGATGTCTCTTTTCCCTGAAAGAACTATGTATCACTTTGGCTCATCGTATGATATATTCGCTTCCTTATATTTCTTTTCTCGGTTTGGTAGACATGTCCTTCATATAGAAAACCTGCGCCACATCATTGGCTAGGACGAATGGTTCGTCTGTGTACCCAAGATTGTTCAGATCCACTGTTGTCATTTCGTAATGTGGCTCTACCTGTACCCGCCTCTTAACAGATGACCCATTTGCACTTAAACAAAGGGCCCTTAAAATCATGTCTGTATCAAGTTCCATATGTCCACTTATAACCATAATAGTGTCCTTTCTCCTCTTGGTTGCTGCATCAAAGCGGACACCGCTGTTTGGTTGGTGCTCTTTTGATCTTGGGCGATCGTGTAAAATGTTTCCCATTTATCTCGTATCCTTTGTAAGTCAGTACGTCGAAGATGGTCCCCTGGACATGAGTATAGCTCATCAGAAACAGTGTTGTCACCTCTAGACGTTTTCCAACCAACTGCCGAAAGTCCTGATGTGTTCACATGTATCCATGTCGTCACACTGCTCCGGTGTTTGGAGGCGCAGAAACTTCTTGTGTTCATCGACTACAGGGTCACCAGTAAGTTCTGTAGAACTGTGTAGTGTGCTTGAGACAAAGAATGCCCATCCCTGCATATTATTGAGTCTCCTCCTAGCGTGCCTTTTCTAGTTAGTCTCCCCTCATACCGCGATTGAGGGAGACCAATCTTCTTAAGGTCAGGAATGAAGTCACACAAAACCCAATGACATCCTCTTTTTGATGGCCCATGGAGATGCTTCCTTCTGGCCTAGCGCGGTTACAGACATATTTCTTTAGGACTCCCATGAACCTCTCAAGGGGAACATATGTGTAGAAATACGGGGCCCAGAACGACAATCTCATCGACTAGATGAACTAGGACGTGCGTCATGATATTGAAGAAGGATGGTGGGAACACCAGCTCGAAACTGACAAGACATTGCGCCACATCACTCCTTAGCCTTGGTATGATTTCTAGATCGATCACCTTCTGAGAGATTGCTGAGGAATGCACATAGCTTCACAATGGCTAATCGAATGTTTTTCGGTAGAAGCCCCCTCAATGCAACCGGAAGCAGTTGCGCATAATCACTGGCAGTCATGAGACTTTAGGTTCTGGAACTTTTTCTCTCTGCCATATTTATTATTCCCTTTATATTCGACGAGAAGCCAGACGGGACCTTCATAGGCAGCATTCAAAGAAGATTTCCTTCTCTCTTTGGTAAGAGCGTAGCTGGCAGGACCTTCATACTGCCTTGGAGGCATGCCTCCTTTTTCGTGCCAACATTGCAGGTCCTCCCATGCCTCCGGTGTATCTTGTCTTTCCATACACGCCCAAGAAGCCTAGCAGATTCACGCAAGGTTCTTTGTCATGTGCTCATGTTGATTGAAGAGCGGACCTCTAGGTCTTTCCAGTAGGTAGATCCCAAAATATATTTTCTCTCCACCCTGGGAGCGCGTCCCTCAGCGTCATTCGGAACAAATAGTCCGCCGGGACCCTTTCCAAAGATTACGTGTAAATCATTGACCATAGCAAGTACGTGATCACCGGTACGCATGGCGGGCTTCTTTCGGTGATCTGCCCGTCTTTGAAATGCTTGCCTTTATTTCGACATTGTTGGTTGGTCGGAAGAAATCGACGATGCCCCAGGTACACATTCTCTCTGCATTTGTCCAGGTATATACTTTCGGTGTCAGCTAAACAGTGCGTGCTGCGTGGTATCCCTTGTTTTTCTGTCCTGAAAGGTTACTGAGAGCAGGCCTCATTGATGGTTACAAACACAACGCATCAGGTCAAATTCCTCCTGTCTGTGCTCATCCCACACACGTACACCGTTTCCATTCCACAGCTGTAAAAGTTCTTCAACTAATGGCCTTAGGTACACATCAAGTCGTTGCCGGGTTGCTTAGGGCCTTGGATGAGTACTGGCATCATAATGAACTTCCGCTTCATGCACATCCAAGGAGGAAGTTATAGATACATAGAGTCACGGCCAGGTGCTGTGATTGCGGCTCTGCTCCCTGAAAGGATTAATGCATCCGCACTTAAACCTAACCATACGTTCCTTGGGTCACCCTGCAACTCAGCCCGGTACTTTCTCTCGATTTTTTCTCCACTGCGACCCGTCGCGGGTGCTCTCAACTTTCCGTCTTCTTACGGTCCTCTCTGTGCCATCGCATCAACTGGCATGCTCTTTGTTTCTGAACAGACATTTCAAACCGTGGTATTATAGGAGCATACCACTCACCTTGGCAGGAACCCTCTTCCTGGGGGGCTCGCCGTCAACATCACCAGGGTCATCTCGTCTGATCTATACCGCAATGCACCGCATACCGGGCATGCGTTCAAATCCTCGTACGCACCGCGGTACAGGATACAGTCATTAGGGCATGCATGTATCTTCTACACCTCCAATCCTAGAGGCATACGACCTCTTTGGTGCGTACGTACTGTCGGCAATTCGTTATCCTTGGAAGCTTCTTCTTCAATATTTTCAGTAGCTTCTCAAATCCTTGTCAGGCACAGCATTCTCTGCCTTCCACTACAGCAATTTCAGTACGGTACCGAGCTTTGTGTTGCCATCTTCGCAATTGGGGTACAACCCTTTTTGGTGATCCTCTAACATGCGATCGAACTTCAACTTCTCCTTTTCACTTTCGCACTGTCTCCTTGCATCAACAATGACCCGGCGGAGAACATCATCGGGCACATCGTCTGGTTCCTCTTATCTCAGCTTCCCCGTGTCATCCAATCACCGTATTCAGGGGGCACATAGTTGTCATCGTCCTCTTCTTCTTCCGCTGTCTTCCATCATAACCCCTATTTCTCCGTGCCTGGTCCAACATTATAGTGTGGGCATGAAACTTATAAAGCAGGTGGGTGTGAAGGATTTTCCGGTCAGAGTAAGACTTCGTATTCCCACATATAGGGCATGGACAACACATAACACCATTCTGCTTGTTTGCCTCAGCCACTTCAAGAAAATTATGCACGCCCTTAATGTACTCGAAGGTGTGTCTGTCACCGTACATCCATTGCCGGTTCATCTGCGTGCATTATATATAATTAAGTGTGTCAAAAACCATTACAAAACATCATGGATGAGAAGTGACCAATAATGGAAGTTCATCATCACATTAAAACCAAGTATACATAGTTCTCATTGAACAACATATGCTCTCTAGAGCATCTAATTAAACCATACATTATTGAAACTATATAAACATTTCAATGCAACAACAATGCGATCATAATCGCAACCAAGGTAACATTGATCCAACGACATAATGATACAAGCCGCGTTATGAATGGCATATTTTCTATACTTTCTAATCTTGAACGCATTGCATCCATCTTGATCTTGTGATCATCGACGACATCACAACACTGCAACTCCAATATCATCTTCTCCTCCTCAATTTTTTCAATTTTTCCTTCAGTAATTGTTTTCTTCTTGAACTAAATTTAACCTCTCGACAATGGTCGGTTGGAATTTCCGGTTCACAGACCTCCTAGATAAAAAATCTATGTCATGTTGGTCGGCATAATTGTCATAAACAATAAATGAACCAAATAGTTTAAAATATAAATATATACCACATCCGAATCATAGATAGGAGAGGGCGACGGGGGCGGATACCAAACCATCGCACTATATATAACAAACAATAATAAAAGTAAGAAATTATACAAGTATCTATCTAAATCAACAAGTAAGATTTTTTTTCTTTTAGAAAGAAGATAAAAAAGAGGTCTCCCCACGGTGGTGCCGGCGACGAGATCGGCGCGGGCGATCGACCGGCGGTGAAGACGGGGACGGGACATGACGACCGCTAAACCTAGACAAATCTTGAGGAAAATGGAGCTTGGAGGTCGAGTTTGGAGAGGAGAAAGCTTAATAGTGTGGCTCGGGCATTTCATCGAACACCTCATTGCATAGGAGGTGAGCTAGAGCACCACAAAGCCCTCCCACCCTCGTCGGCCAAAAAAAAACAGAGCAGTGGAGTGCTCTGCTCGCGGGCGAGGGGTATATATATGCACAACATTATTCCCGTTCGTGGCTGGAACGGGACCAAGGGTGGTTGGAACCGGGACTAAAGGCCACCCTTTGGTCCGGTTCCAGCCACGAACGGGACAATGGATGTGGGCCGGAGCGAGGCCCATTGGTCCCGGTTCGTGTCTGGAACCGGGACCAAAGGGTCCAGGGGAACGAGACCAATGCCCCACGAGGCCCGGCCGGCCCCCTGGGCGCACGAACCGGGACGTATGCCCCCATGGGTCCCGGTTCGTGACTGAACCGGGACTAATGGGCTGGGCAGGCCTGAACCAAAGCCCGTTTTCTTAGTGAATGCTCCTCATGACAAAACATCACATAGTTGCAGTCGTTTGGCGACACTTGCAATTGCCTTCGTAGTGGAAGACATGCAATTTTCCCTCCCCGACAAAACCACGGAATTGCAGTCGGGACGACAACTGCGTTGCATGCCTATGGATAGACATGCAACTGTTCCTTCCCCAACGAAACCACAGAGTTGTAGTCACGTTGAAGACATGCAGTTGCAGTCAGGGGCACACTTGCAGTTGCATGCCTGATAGTAACTGCAACAGCCTCTCCCTACAAAACACCACCGAGTTGTAGTCATGGGACGACACTTGCAATTGTAGTCGCGTTGAAGACATGCAGTAACGTCAGGTGCGCATTTGCAGTTGCATGCCTAGTGGCAACATGCAATGGACCCTCCTTGCACAAACACCACAGATTGCAATCAGGAGCACACTTGCGTTGCTGTCTAGCGACAGACATGCAACTCCTCCTCCCCCAACAAAACACCACAGATTTGCAGTTGAGCGACACTTGCAATTGCATGCAAGTGGAACACATGCAACTGTCCTCCCTCGACAAACAACAACACGAGTTGCGATCGGCGTTGAAAATATGCAGTTGCACTCAGGAACGACACTTGCAGTTGCATTGTGGAGGCAGATATTTCAATGGGCTCTCCCGATAAAACTACGCAGAGTTTCAGTCGGGGCAACACCTGTAATTGCATGCCTAGTGACAGACATGCAACTGCGCCTCCCCAACAAAACACCACGGAGTTTGAGGTCCGCTTGAAAAATGCAGTTGCACTCGGGGCGCACTTGCAGTTGCATATGTGGAGGCAAACATTTCAACGGGCTCTCCCGAGAAAACACCACAGACTTGCCTTCGAGGCAACACTGTAGTTGCATGTCTAGTGACAGACATGCAACTGTCCCTCCACCCTGTACATTTGCAATTGTGTGCCTAGTGATAAAAATGCAATCGCCCCATGCAAAAAAAATACAACTGAGTCTGCAGTCGCGTGAAAAGACATGCAATTGCAGTCACGACGATTGTATGACACTTTTTCCAAACTTCAAACTAAAAGTTGTTGTTTAATAAAAGTTGCTACAATCGTGTCATTAAAAAGAAAAGGTTTAAAAAGGGCCATAGAAAATAAACAAAATAGATGAAAGTACAAATGCAAAAAAAATCAACATCGCAAAGGAACCCAGATAGAAAAAGCGTTAAAAACACTTACAAAGAAAAAAGATAGTACAAACAGATAAAAAGAAGAAAAAAAATCCCAACTGACAGCGAAAAGGCCCCTTTCTCTCCCAGCAACCGCGCATACCCTGCCACCGACATGAAAAACTAAGACAATAAGAGTAGGCCAACCCAGTTCGTCTTGTGTGGGCCGATTAAACGAAACTAATGGCCCAGTGTCGAGTGATACTTGAGTTTTGGTAATCCCGTAAACTATAAAGAGAAATATAGGAAATTGAAAAAAAGACAAAAAACAATGTAATGAAATGAGAGAAAAGTAAAGAGACACCAAAAGGGAAAGGAAAAATATGAAAAAAGTATGGAAACCCCCAAAAAACTACTTTGTAATAAAACATAAAAGAAAATATATTTCTATTTTGAAAGAAAAATCCATGTTAACAATGGGAATTATATATTAAGTTTTGCAAAATAATGGAAGAAACATATATGTTGGACGACAAAAAAACTTGATAAAAGGGACAGGCCTCTCCCCTTTAAAAAACCCACTCACATCTATCTAAAGAGTAAGGACAACCCGTTTTTTTTAGGTTAGGACACGCACTACATCATGTACGGTACATGTACAACTTCAACTTAATAGCGTCAACTGAGACGAACGTTATAAAAGAAGAAAAAAGCCTAACTCGTGTAAAGGCCCAATCCGAGTGATAGAACAAGGAAAACCCACGCACAAACAAACAGGCTCTCGCTGCGTACACACCGCCATGTCTAGAGAAAAACACAAAACCATCATTTCAGCACGAATCTTAACGTGGTAATTGAACGGTTATTGATTTGGCTGAGACTTCACTAATCTCAATCGACTGAGATTTAGCAAACCCCTTAATTAAAGCATGAACCCTTTGGAACAATACGATTATAGTAAAAGTTCACATCGAGAGGATCCCGACGCCTCAACGTTGCCGCCGATGGGCTCTTCACCAAACCATCCTTGGCCTTGCAGAACATAGGATCGTGAAGGAAGAACTACCAAGCAATCCGGCGAGCGACGCGCCTTACGGTAAAACAATCCAAACGCGAGGATTATTCCAGGACGTCGGTGCTGTGTCGCCGGGCAAGATTTTAACTGATGACCACGTCTCTACAACTTCCTCTAGAGTTGGGCATGAGAGTGATCACGATCGACCAATCTACTGGTAGAGAGAACCACCATCGCCTATAGCTACTCGCTACAGACGAGAGACCAGGTTTGATCGATGTCCGCAGCCATCTCTCGAACCGGCGTGTGACGAACTCTATTTTGAGTTGAATAGAATCGTCAGCTTGGTGGATGCGCATTGGCTTCTTCCGCTTGAGCTGTTCCATGGCCGAGTATATTACCTGCATGAAGCTACGCAGTTTGTTTATGCGGCAAGCATCGGAGGAGCCGACCAGTTGAGGGCATGATATGCAGTGGCAAAGCTGCCAATCTGGTTGTATACCTAGCTTGGCAAGGGCTGGTATGTGTGCGAGGCGTTCATCTGCGGCTCATCCCATGTTGGCTTTTGTGTGCTGGGCATCGATTGAACCCAGCAGACAGGGAAGAGCAAGTAATCAACAAACGGAGACGGGAGTAAGAGCTCTATGTACAGAATTACAGTTTACACGTTGTGGAACATATGTCGTGGAGCTGCTGCCCAGGACTGCTTCGTCACCGCATCATGTGTTAGGCGTCTGTGTCGATGGGAGACAATGAAATTCATGAACCTACGCGTGTTCCCAAGATCACCCAGGTCCTGGTACAGCTACACGACTGGTGAAAAGAGGGGTGCAAACAATCCTCCTGGAAAGTTTGTGATGGATCAGGATGCAAAATTTGATAGTCGTTATTTATTATTAAAAATTGTTAAAGAAAACTTACTTCATATAAAATTTAAAATATATAGCACAGTGCCCGTGCTTGTACGGGCATAACTTATAATACATATATTCATACAAATATAGAAACGGTTATCATATAATACGGTATAAGAATTATTTTTAATACATATTTTGTATGAGCGTGATGAAAATAGCAAAAGGGCCAACCTTTTGATTATCCTACGATCCGTCACGCCGAAAAGGCTGACCGGTTCGACCTGCCCCTCATGTTTACGCGGACCATCGAACGTCGGTTCGCTCCCGACCATCCAATTTATCAGCTCTGCGCTAGCAAGAGGTCTAGGCCAGGAACAATCTACACATTATTACTACTGATCCGATATTGAAGTATTACTGGTCCGACACAGAATACATGTAAACAGAAAGCCATCTCTGCCCGCCCTGACGACGATCGTCATCATTCATCCTTTCCAGTGAGCTTCACGCAGAGCCTCCCTCCGTTCATTAATCTCCATTGTGTGTTGCCTCTTGTGGCTGGATTTGGATCTGGATCTTGCGCAGAAACCTCGGAACGCCACCTGTTGCCACTGGTTGTGTTTGTCTAGTTCGCGAGCTAGAGCAATCCAAGACATAGCCGTCATCTTCGCTATCTCCCGCTCCACCGCCTCGAACCTTCGGTGAGCACGCGCGACCTCTCATGACCCCTCTCTGCTAGATCAAGCCGCTTAGATGCTTCCTGGTTGTCACGTGCCGCCGAGCTCTGTTTCGCCATGGCTTGCCGCCGTGGAAACTTCTTCTCTTCCAAGCTTTAGCATCTCACACGACCTTGCTAGGAGTCATCCCGTGTCGCCGTGATCTTCTTGCAGCCTGCAGGCATCAGTTTTGGAATCCGGCCTCGTTTTGTTGGATCTGCCGGAGTTTTGTATCCCCACCGCCAACAAGCGCGTCGTCGACGAGTTCAAGGGAATAATAACCCGAGTGGTGAATTCGATTGATGATTAGCATGGGGAGGACGACGTACGAGCATGAGGTAGGCCGGGAGTGGCGGACGCGGCACACGGGTCGCCGAGAAGGTCGGTGGCAGGCACATCTTCCCACTACCACTGGGATCCACCTCGCACGCGCGCTCCAGCCATCCAGGCCTCGTACTCCCCCCGACACCGACACGACTGCCACCGCCGCCATCCGGATCCACGGCTACGGTCCCATCATCGAAAACGATGTATCGCTCTTGGTTTGGTTGGCGTGCAAAATAGAAAACAGGCCATAAGTCTTCTTTACATTGGCCCAAGTTAGCCCAACCAGCGTTTTTGGCCCAAGTTAGCCCATCCCAGCGTCTTCTTCAACCTCGAGCGGTACCGTCCGTTTCTCTCTCGTCTCCACCATGGCTCGCCACGCGAGCTCGCAATGACACTATTGAAGGTCCGAAAGCTCAGTAAACAAGCAAAACGGAGTGCCTATTGTCTCCTCTTTTTTCTCCCAAGTCAACTCGAAAATCTCCATCTTTCCCTCCCATAAGTCAACTCGAAATACCTCAACGACGTGAAATCACAGGGACTAAGGGCGGCCAGGGGCCTATAATTTGTCGTGCTAAGAACGGAGAGTAATTGTTGGGGCCCTGTGGTGGACGGATTTCTTCTTGTGTTGAATTGGATTCGGTGTTGAACTAACTGGACTCTACATGTTACGTATTGTAGATGGGAATTGGAAACGCACTATTAGGGGGAGTACGGCGCTTAACAAACTCTGAAACTCTACGAAAGGAGGCGTATGGCAGAAGTGAACGTGTTCACACCTGACTTATGAAGGAGTATAGAGATTGGATTACTTAACATAATTGTGCCGGTAGAATTTAGGATATAACAAGGATGACCGAAATCAACAAAGATAGACTATCTTCTTGCTTCCAAATTGAATTTTAAATGTGACCTAACCGAATTTTAGAATTTTAGAGTGTTAAAGTAATAATGAGTTGTTTATTGCATTTTTATGCAATGCATGCATGCATAAAGACAAAAGTGCTGATGTCATCAAAGATTTTTAAGAATTTAAATTCAAATGTTTTTGTAGCCCAAACCGTCGATCCGATCGAAAAATTGTTTTCACATAAAAAACCGTATGACGAGACCTTTGAAATAAGATCCATATTGATATGTTCCGACGACTGTTTTTTTTCAGGTAAAAAGTTACCACGTCTGAGGTATGCAAGTTATCACACGTCTATTGTACATAAAGTTACCACGATGTTTACATAGGCAAATTCTGGCGCTAAATGATTTCTTTCAACTTTCTCCCACATGCAATACACTAAAACTGCAGAAAACTAATGTCATCGTAGATCTCTTTATTTTGAAATTTTGAAATGTTTTGTAGCTTAAAACCGTCTGTGGATTCAAAATCCGTTTCACAAAAAAAAAATCCACCGCGGCGCAGACCTTTGAAACTAGATCCCATGTTGGCATGTTTTCACGACTTTTTTCTGGTCAAAAGTTATCATGCCTGAGCTAAGTAAGTAATCAGCTCTTGCTATGCGTTAATTACTATGTTATTTACACATATGCTACCGGAGTATGTTTTCAACTATTTTTTTTCACGGGTCAAAGGTATCTTGGTGTATAACCTAAGTTATCAGGTCCAAGCCTAATTACCATGTTATTTATACAGATGTTCCCGGATTATGTTTCCAACAACTTTTTTACACGGACCAAAGTTTCATGGTTTTTGTACCTAAGTTTCAGGTCCGAGAGTGTAATTAATCATGCTATTTACCAAAGTAATCGGTGGTATATTTTCAACAACTATTTTCCACGGGTCAAAAGTTATCATTGGTGTTTGACCTGAGTTATCAGGTCCGGAGCCTATATTATCATGCTATTTACATGAGAAGTTACTTGGTATGTTTTCAACAACTATTTTTCACGATTCAAAAGTTATCGTGGTGTTCGTACCTAAATTATCAGGTCAGAAAGCCTATATTATCATGCTATTTACACGAGAAGTTATCGTTGTCTTAAACATCTTTTTTCCCTCCCGGGTCAAATTATCGTGGTGGTTTGTACCTAAGTTATATGGCCCGGGGTTTTTACCATGTTATTTACACAATGTTACCGGAGTATGTTTTCAATAATTGTTTTCCACCAGTCAAAGTTATCGTGGTGTTTTGCACCTAAGTTATCAAGTTCAGGGGCTTATATTTCATGCTATTTACACAGAAGTTATCGGTGATATGTTTTAAACAACTTTTTTCCACGGGTCAAAGTTATCGTGGTGTTTGTACCTAGTATCAGGTCCAGGGAGCCTATATTATCATCCTATTTACACAAAAAAGTTATCGGTTGGTATGTTTTAACATCTCTTTCCCCGGAACAAAGTTATCGTGTATATTACCATGCGATTTACAAAAAAGTTACCAGGGGTGTTTTCCAACAACTATTCCCCTAGGTTAAAATTACCACTCTGTGTTTGTTTGCTAGTTATCACCTCTGCGGTGTCTAATTATCATACTATTACATAGAGTTACCGGGTGGTTTTGGATTTTAGTCTTTTCGTAAAATAATAGGACATCTACTTGACACACAACTGCATCTACTGTCCTTCTGATTTATGTGTTGAAACTGAATTTATTCTCAATTGACCCAAGCTGCAGTTCACAGAGAGAAAAATGGGACAATGAAAGTCTGGATTTTCTAAAAACTAATAGTAGACCTTGGCCTCATACACTTTCTTCAGAAAAAAGAACGCTGAAAAACTGATTTTTGAATGGAGCGATGTACTTGTACTCGAACATGTTCTATCGCTGTCTGTCTGCTGCTCAATTGGTACTCTATTGGAACTGGGATATACCCTAGAGGCAATAATAGTGTTATGTTTAGATGTAATAGTTTATAGATTCATATTTTTTTTCCTTGTTCATGTAAAGATTTATTATCATTCTAGTATTTGATTGACCGGAAACTAAATACATGAGTGAATACATAAACAAATACCGTGTCCTAGTGAGTCTCTACTAGACAGGTCCTGATCAAGATGTTAAGGTTTCCAACCATAGACATGAGTTGTTATTTGATAACGGAGATCCATCATTAGGAGAATGGTCACATCATTAGGAGAAATGATGTGATGGACAAGACCATTCCGTTAGTTTAGTATATGATCGTTCAGTTTATTGTTATCGCTTTCTTAATGTCAAATCCAGTTTCTTCTTCGACATGATATCATGCAACTCCCGATACCGGAGGAATACCTTGTGTGCTAGCAAACGTCTAACGGAACTGGGTGATTATAAAGATGCTCTACAGTATCTCCCGAAGGTGTCTGTTGTTGGCATGGATCGAGACTGGGATTTGTCACTCTCCGTATGACAGAGAGGTATCTCTTAGGCCCTCTCGGTAACACATCATAAGAAGCTTTGCAAGCAAAGTGACTAAGGAGTTAGTTACGGGATGATGTATTACGGAACAGTAAAGAGACTTGCCGGTAACGAGATTTGAACTAGGTATGGAGATATCGATGGTCGATCTCGGTCGAGTAACATACCGACGACCAAGGGAATTAGTATGTTGTCATAAACGGTTGCAACCGATAAAGACTTCGAGAAATATGTAGGAACAATATGAGCATCCAGGTCCCGCTATTGGTTATTGACCGGAGAGTCGTCTCGGTCATGTGACATCATTCTCGAACTCGTAGGGTCCGCACGCTTAACGTTCGTTGACGTATAGTATTATATGAGTTAGTGAATTGATGACCGAATGTTGTTCGGAGTCCCATATGAGATCACAGCTGACGAGGAGTCCAGAATGGCCCGGAGGTAACGATTGATATATAGGACGATAGTATTTGGTTACCAAACAAGGTTTCGGAGAGTACCAGGTACTTATCGGAGTGCCGGATAGGGGTTCCGGGAGGCCACCCGGTGAGCGGTGGGCCTTATAGGTCCAAGGTGGGGGGGAAGCACACCAGTCCACAAGGGGGCTTGGCGCGCCCATCCACTGTAACATCCCCACCTCACACCACAGTGATCACCCTCTGGTCATGCCAGTCCACCATGATTAACTTGTTTGATCAACATTGCCTACATAGTCTCATTTTCAAATTCCAATGCAAATTGCAAATTCCTATTTTAAAAGTGAAAAATAAAAGTTGTTTCAAATCAGAAACTAAAATGTTCATTAATAGTAAATAATCTATTTCTAATTAAATGTTAAGGAATACAACATCACCATAGCAAATTCAAAGTGGGTCAATCATTTAAAACACGTGGCCAAAAGAAGCATTTTAAATGCTTTCCATTTTTGAAAAATTCAATGGAATTCAAAACCCGCCCAAACTTTTTTGGCACAACAGAATATTCCCTGTATTTTTAGAACCAAGTTTCACACTTTTTACAAAATCATTTGGTGACTCAAATGATGCAAAACTATCTCTGAAAAGAAAAACAGAAAAATAAACGGGAAAAGAAAAAAAATGCTACTGTGGACTGGGCCCTAAGTGCACAGTGCGGCCTACCCCCCAGCGCCCGTCCTCTCTCCTCTTTCTCTTCCTGCGTGTCGGCAAACCGCCGGGGCGCGAGCGCGCACGCCGGCGAGCGGCCGACACGGCGCGCTCGAGGACGGGCGAGAGGATAAGGCCTCGCCCGAGCTCCCCCCTCGTCGTCCTCATCCATTCGCCGCCCTCTCCCTCCTGCCTCTCTCTCGCGCTCCGGCTCCTCCCTCTCCCTTTGCCGAGCGCCATCGCCGCCGTCCTCCATTGTTTTGCCACGGCCACCAGCTGCCCCGTGCCCGCAACCATGACCAGCCAGCTCCGCCATGGTCCGCCATGTCTCCTGGTGGCCCTAGGTGGAACCGGAGGGCCCCGCGCGCCGTTCCCCTTCGCCGCATCTCCGACCGCCGCCGACCGTCTCCGACTCCGGCGACTCCTGCTGCTCCAAAGCCGTCGAGGGTTTTCCTTCAACCGCACGTGAGCCTCTCCTCCCCTCCGCTTTACTTCCGAGCCGTCTGCAAAAACCGTCCTAGATAGCTTTGCCACCATAGCCGAAGCTCAGCTCCGCGTGGCGGCTCGCCGTCGCCGTTCCCGTCGATGTCCCTGGCCCGTCCGAGGCACGCATCCGTGCTCGGGCACTTCAGTGGTGTGGCCCGACGCTTAAATCGCATGGCTCGCTCTGTTTTTATTACATTTCCGAAGCTCGCCCGAAAGACCTCACCGCGGCGTCAACGTAGCGCTCCGACTCCGGCCATTTTAGGAGCCCACGCCAAACCGCCCACAGATCGATGCGGTCATCGAGCCCGTTCGTATTCGAACGTCCGGCAAGAAACGCGGCCAGACGATCCACTGTAGATGATTTTCGGCCATCTCCAACCGCGTTCGACCCTCCGATCGCGCGAGCTCGTCCGGGCTTCTTCGGCGACGGTCCTGACCTGGCCGTCGTGGGGCCCACCCTAGTGAGGCTGCCAGTGGCTCCCTGCCTCATTTGACCCCGTTGACCACGTCAACGCGGGTACGTTTTAACCCCCTGACACTGACATTGGGCACCACTGCCTATTAGTTTTTAAACTAATCTGTTAATTAGTTAATCACTACACGTGGGGCCCACCCCCTAAATACCTCTGTTAGATTAGTTTACATCACTGTTAACCCAGAGAGGCTGACAGGTGGGTCCCACCTGTCAGTTTGACTGGTCAGCTGGTTCAGCCGACTGCTGACGCAAGCCGTGACTCAGCATGACATCATACCCCCTTTTGAACAATTTCTGTTAATTTCAGAAAATGCTAAAATCTTTGAAAATCATAGAAATAAACGTAGCTCGGATCGAAAAACTTTATACATGGAAGTTGCTCAGAACACCGAGACAAATCCAACCGTGCTATCTGTTTCCGTGTCGGGAGCCTCTACGAAGGTGAGCCCGCAACTTTTCAACTGTTTTTGGGTTAGATAATAGTGCATATACACTGGTTATAAATCCAACTTCAATCCTAAATAACTAAAATGATTTAGATATGTCTTTAGGCAACCCTGCACTGCCGTTAGCATAGCATGCTCTGTGTTGCATATGTTTTGCCTGTATTTATCTGTTTCCTCCCCCTCTTCTCTCTCGTAGACCCGATACAGACGCAGTTACCGAGACGACGCTACCGCTCGCCGGAGATCGACGACCCCCGTACTTACCCTGCCTTTTGCCGCCGAGCACCAGGCAAGCACCCCCCCTTTAAACATGCCGATATCGCCTATTCTTTCTCTCTTATGCTTGCATTAGAAATTGCTGCTGCTACTGTTTATCCTATTCTGTGCATAGCCTTTTTTTGTAACTGCTGTTGATTATACCTATCTACTTAATCCTACACTGTTCGTGATAGGCGTCGGGGCGGGCAGGGCGGGCGGGGCGGCGTCGGGACGACGCGGACCGGGGTAGTGACGGCGTCGGGGCAGGGGCGGCGCGCGGCGACGGTGTTGGGGCAGGGGTGCGCGTGGCGACGATGGTGGCGCGGACCGGGGCGGTGACGGCGCGGGGCGGCGCCGCGACGGCGTCGGGGCAGGGGCGGCGCGGCGACGACGTCGGGGCAGAGGGGCAGCCTGGCGGCGTCGTCGGGGCAGTGGAAGAAGAACTGAAACGATTTTTTCACAAGTGCTGGCTTATATAGACGAGGCATTGGTCCCGGTTCGTGGCACCAATCGGGACTAAAGGGGGGCATTGGTCCCGGTTGGTGCCACGAACCGGGACCAAAGGTGGGCATTGGTCCCGGTTGGTGGCACGAACCAGGACCAAAGGCCTTGTGCTGCCCGCAGCCAAAAGTTTAGTCCCACCTCGCTAGTTGAGAGGGGCTCGGAGTGGTTTATAAGCCCCACTGCGGCTGCCCTCTCGAGCTCCTCTCAAATGCAGGCTTACGGCCCTAACCTGACATTCAGCTGCCTGTGGGCCTACTGGGCCTTCTGCGGGCCTGAATCCTGGCCCGTGGTTGGGTTTCTAGTCATATTCAGGCCGTGGTGGCCCAGTAGGTGGCATTTTTTTTCTATTTTTTTTCTAGTTTTTCTGTTTTGTTTTTTGCTTTATTTATTTTCTTTTGTGTTTTGCTTTGTTTTTTAATTCTTTTTTGCTTTTTGGTAATAAATATTATAAACTTTCTGTTACTGCCATTAGTTTTCCAATTCGAATAGTTTAAATTTGAATTCTTTGAAATTTGTGTGAATCACTAGTTTGTGATTAACTTTACTATAAAAATAGATTTTTGAGTGATTCTTTTTCCTGCTATTTGATATTACTGTGTTTTATCATTATATTCAAAAACAGTTCTTTTTGAAAATTCTTTTTGCTATTAAAGTTTCTAACAAAAAAAGTTCTTTTTGAAAATTCTTTTTGCTTTTAATGTTTTGAACAGAAAATACTTTGCTAATTTTAGTTGCATAAATTTTAGTTGATTCCTTTTGCTATGAGAGTTTCATTAAAGTTTTCTAGTACATTCTTTTTTCTATTAAAGTTTCATTAAAGTTTTCTAGTTCATTCTTTTTTCTATTAGAGTTTCGTTAAAGTTTTCTAGTTCCTTCTTTTAGTTTATTATTTTTTCTATTAGAGTTTCATAAAAGTTGAGAGGGTTACGGCAAAAACTGGATGTACTTCGTGTACAAAATGGACAATCTCTTTCGAAGTATCAGGGTTTCGGACGAAAACTCATCTGTTACAAAGGGATTTCATTTTTTTGAACTTATTTGAACTCCAGACTTTTTGTGTGTTCAAAATGAACCATTCAAAGCCACATCATCAATTTTCAACCCTTTCTGACTTCATCTATTATTTTTCATGCATTTACTGATTTTTTTTGAGCTAAATGACCCTGAAATTGAAAAGCACTTCACATGAACTCTGAAGAGGTTGAAAATTGGCATGATATCATCATTTCACCCACATTGCATGTGCTAAAAAGTTGAGAGGGTTACGGCAAAAACTGGATGCACTTCGTGTACAAAATGGACAATCTCTTTCGAAGTATCAGGGTTTCAGACAAAAACTCATCTGTTACAAAGGGATTTCATTTTTTCCACTTATTTGAACTCAGACTGTTTGGTGTTCAAAATGAACCATTCAAAGCCACATATCAATTTTCAACCCTTTCTGACTTCATCTGTTATTTTTCATGCATTTAAGATTTTTTTGAGCTAAATGACCCTGAAATTGAAAAGCACTTCACATGAACCCTGAAGAGGTTATAAATTGGCATGATATCATCATTTCACCCACATAGCATGTGCTAAAAAGTTGAGAGGGTTACGGCAAAAACTGGATGCACTTCGTGTACAAAATGGACAACTCTTTCGAAGTATCGGGTTTCGGACAAAAACTCATCTGTTACAAAGGGATTTCATTTTTAACTTATTGAACTCCAGACTTTTTGTGTGTTCAAAATGAACCATTCAAAGCCACATCTCAATTTTCAACCCTTTCTGACTTCATCTGTTATTTTTCATGCATTTACTGATTTTTTTGAGATAAATGACCCTGAAATTGAAAAGCACTTCACATGAACTCTGAAGAGGTTTAAAATTGGCATGATATCATCATTTCACCCACATAGCATGTGCTAAAAAGTTGAGAGGGTTACGGCAAAAACTGGATGCACTTCGTGTACAAAATGGACAATCTCTTTCGAAGTATCAGGGTTTCGGACAAAAACTCATCTGTTACAAAGGGATTTCATTGAACTTATTTGAACTCCAGACTTTTTGTGTACTCAAAATGAACCATTCAAAGCCATATCGTCAATTTTCAACCCTTTCTGACTTCATCTGTCTTCACTTTTTCTTCGCTTGTGTCCTTTGCTTATTGCGCCGTAACCATGGATATTCTTCATCGCTTAACAGGTTGCTTGGGTCAGCCTTGACTTTGAAGGGAGGAATTTCATGAAACTTTTCATAATCTTCAGACATGTCTGTCTTACCCTCCACTCCCACGATGTCTCTTTTCCCTGAAAGAACTATGTATCACTTTGGCTCATCGTATGATATATTCGCTTCCTTATATTTCTTTTTCTCGGTTTGGTAGACATGTCCTTCATATAGAAAACCTGCGCCACATCATTGGCTAGGACGAATGGTTCGTCTGTGTACCCAAGATTGTTCAGATCCACTGTTGTCATTTCGTAATGTGGCTCTACCTGTACCCCGCCTCTTAACAGATTGACCCATTTGCACTTAAACAAAGGGACCTTAAAATCATGTCTGTAGTCAAGTTCCCATATGTCCACTATATAACCATAATATGTGTCCTTTCTCCTCTTGGTTGCTGCATCAAAGCGGACACCGCTGTTTTGGTTGGTGCTCTTTTGATCTTGGGCGATCGTGTAAAATGTATTCCCATTTATCTCGTATCCTTTGTAAGTCAGTACAGTCGAAGATGGTCCCCTGGACAATGAGTATAGCTCATCAGAAACAGTGTTGTCACCTCTGAGACGTGTTTCCAACCAACTGCCGAAAGTCCTGATGTGTTCACATGTAATCCAGTCGTCACACTGCTCCGGGTGTTTGGAGCGCAGAAACTTCTTGTGTTCATCGACATACAGGGTCACCAAGGTAGAGTTCTGTAGAACTGTGTAGTGTGCTTGAGACAAAGAATGCCCATCCCTGCATATTATTGAGTCTCCTCCTAGCGTGCCTTTTCTAGTTAGTCTCCCCTCATACCGCGATTGAGGGAGACCAATCTTCTTAAGGTCAGGAATGAAGTCAACACAAAACCCAATGACATCCTCTGTTTGATGGCCCATGGAGATGCTTCCTTCTGGCCTAGCGCGGTTACAGACATATTTCTTTAGGACTCCCATGAACCTCTCAAAGGGGAACATATTGTGTAGAAATACGGGGCCCAGAACGACAATCTCATCGACTAGATGAACTAGGACGTGCGTCATGATATTGAAGAAGGATGGTGGGAACACCAGCTCGAAACTGACAAGACATTGCGCCACATCACTCCTTAGCCTTGGTATGATTTCTAGATCGATCACCTTCTGAGAGATTGCATTGAGGAATGCACATAGCTTCACAATGGCTAATCGAATGTTTTTCGGTAGAAGCCCCCTCAATGCAACCGGAAGCAGTTGCGCATAATCACGTGGCAGTCATGAGACTTTAGGTTCTGGAACTTTTTCTCTGCCATATTTATTATTCCCTTTATATTCGACGAGAAGCCAGACGGGACCTTCATACTGAGCAGGCATTCAAAGAAGATTTCCTTCTCTTCTTTGGTAAGAGCGTAGCTGGCAGGACCTTCATACTGCCTTGGAGGCATGCCTCCTTTTTCGTGCCAACATTGCAGGTCCTCCCATGCCTCCGGTGTATCTTTTGTCTTTCCATACACGCCCAAGAAGCCTAGCAGATTCACGCAAAGGTTCTTTGTCATGTGCATCATGTTGATTGAAGAGCGGACCTCTAGGTCTTTCCAGTAGGGTAGATCCCAAAATATATATTTCTTCTTCCACATGGGAGCGCGTCCCTCAGCGTCATTCGGAACAAATAGTCCGCCGGGACCCTTTCCAAAGATTACGTGTAAATCATTGACCATAGCAAGTACGTGATCACCGGTACGCATGGCGGGCTTCTTTCGGTGATCTGCCTCGTCTTTGAAATGCTTGCCTTTATTTCGACATTGTTGGTTGGTCGGAAGAAATCGACGATGCCCCAGGTACACATTCTTCCTGCATTTGTCCAGGTATATACTTTCGGTGTCAGCTAAACAGTGCGTGCATGCGTGGTATCCCTTGTTTGTCTGTCCTGAAAGGTTACTGAGAGCAGGCCAATCATTGATGGTTACAAACAGCAACGCATGCAGGTCAAATTCCTCCTGTCTGTGCTCATCCCACACACGTACACCGTTTCCATTCCACAGCTGTAAAAGTTCTTCAACTAATGGCCTTAGGTACACATCAATGTCGTTGCCGGGTTGCTTAGGGCCTTGGATGAGTACTGGCATCATAATGAACTTCCGCTTCATGCACATCCAAGGAGGAAGGTTATAGATACATAGAGTCACGGGCCAGGTGCTGTGATTGCTGCTCTGCTCCCTGAAAGGATTAATGCCATCCGCACTTAAACCTAACCATACGTTCCTTGGGTCACCTGCAAACTCAGCCCGGTACTTTCTCTCGATTTTTCTCCACTGCGACCCGTCAGCGGGTGCTCTCAACTTTCCGTCTTTCTTACGGTCCTCTCTGTGCCATCGCATCAACTTGGCATGCTCTTTGTTTCTGAACAGACATTTCAACCGTGGTATTATAGGAGCATACCACATCACCTTGGCAGGAACCCTCTTCCTGGGGGGCTCGCCGTCAACATCACCAGGGTCATCTCGTCTGATCTTATACCGCAATGCACCGCATACCGGGCATGCGTTCAAATCCTCGTACGCACCGCGGTACAGGATACAGTCATTAGGGCATGCATGTATCTTCTACACCTCCAATCCTAGAGGGCATACGACCTTCTTTGGTGCGTACGTACTGTCGGGCAATTCGTTATCCTTTGGAAGCTTCTTCTTCAATATTTTCAGTAGCTTCTCAAATCCTTTGTCAGGCACAGCATTCTCTGCCTTCCACTACAGCAATTTCAGTACGGTACCGAGCTTTGTGTTGCCATCTTCGCAATTGGGGTACAACCCTTTTTGGTGATCCTCTAACATGCGATCGAACTTCAACTTCTCCTTTTCACTTTCGCACTGTCTCCTTGCATCAACAATGACCCGGCGGAGAACATCATCGGGCACATCGTCTGGTTCCTCTTGATCTTCAGCTTCCCCCGTTGCAGCATCACCGTATTCAGGGGGCACATAGTTGTCATCGTCCTCTTCTTCTTCGCTGTCTTCCATCATAACCCCTATTTCTCCGTGCCTGGTCCAAACATTATAGTGTGGCATGAAACTCTTATAAAGCAGGTGGGTGTGAAGGATTTTCCGGTCAGAGTAAGACTTCGTATTCCCACATATAGGGCATGGACAACACATAAAACCATTCTGCTTGTTTGCCTCAGCCACTTCAAGAAAATTATGCACGCCCTTAATGTACTCGAAGGTGTGTCTGTCACCGTACATCCATTGCCGGTTCATCTGCGTGCATTATATATAATTAAGTGTGTCAAAAACCATTACAAAACATCATGGATAGATAAGTGACCAAATTAATGGAAGTTCATCATCACATTAAAACCAAAGTATATACATAGTTCTCATTGAACAACATATAGCTCTCTAGAGCATCTAATTAAACCATACATTATTGAAACTATATAAAACATTTCAATGCAACAACAAATGCGATCATAATCGCAACCAAGGTAACAATTGATCCAACGACATAATGATACCAAGCCTCGGTATGAATGGCATATTTTCTATACTTTCTAATCTTGAAGCGCATTGCATCCATCTTGATCTTGTGATCATCGACGACATCCACAACATGCAACTCCAATATCATCTTCTCCTCCTCAATTTTTTTCAATTTTTCCTTCAAGTAATTGTTTTCTTCTTGAACTAAATTTAACCTCTCGACAATAGGGTCGGTTGGAATTTCCGGTTCACAGACCTCCTAGATAAAAAATCTATGTCATGTTGGTCGGCATAATTGTCATAAACAATAAATGAACCAAATAGTTATAAAATATAATATATACCACATCCGAATCATAGATAGGACGAGGGCCGACGGGGGCGGATACCAAAACCATCGCACTATATAATAACAAACAATAATAAAAGTAAGAAAATTATACAAGTATCTATCTAAATCATACAAGTAAGATTTTTTTTCTTTTAGAAAGAAGATAAGAACAAGAGGCTCACCACGGTGGTGCCGGCGACGAGATCGGCGCGGGCGATCGACGGCGGTGAAGACGGGGACGGGACATGACGGACCGCTAAACCTAGACAAATCTTGAGGAAAATGGAGCTTGGAGGTCGAGTTTGGAGAGGAGAAAGCTTAAATAGTGTGGCTCGGGCATTTCATCGAACACCTCATATGCATAGGAGGTGAGCTAGAGCACCACAAAGCCCTCCCCTCGTCGGCCAAAAAAAAAACAGAGCAGTGGAGTGCTCTGCTCGCGGGCGAGGGGTATATATAGGCACAACATTATTCCCGGTTCGTGGCTGGAACCGGGACCAAAGGGTGGTTGGAACCGGGACTAAAGGCCACCCTTTGGTCCCGGTTCCAGCCACGAACCGGGACCAATGGATGTGGGCCAGGAGCGAGGCCCATTGGTCCCGGTTCGTGTCTGGAACCGGGACCAAAGGGTCCAGAGGAACCGAGACCAATGCCCCACGAGGCCCGGCCGGCCCCCTGGGCGCACGAACCGGGACGTATGCCCCCATGGGTCCCGGTTCGTGACTGAACCGGGACTAATGGGCTGGGCAGGCCTGAACCAAAGCCCTGTTTTCTACTAGTGAATGCTCCCTCATGACAAAACATCACATAGTTGCAGTCGTTGGCGACACTTGCAATTGCCTGCGTAGTGGAAGACATGCAATTTTCCCTCCCCCGACAAAACAGCACGGAATTGCAGTCGGGACGACAACTGCAGTTGCATGCCTAGTGATAGACATGCAACTGTTCCTTCCCCAACGAAACACCACAGAGTTGTAGTCACGTTGAAGACATGCAGTTGCAGTCAGGGGCGACACTTGCAGTTGCATGCCTGATAGTAGACATGCAACAGCCTCTCCCTACAAAACACCACCGAGTTGTAGTCATGGGACGACACTTGCAATTGTAGTCGCGTTGAAGACATGCAGTAACAGTCAGGTGCGCATTTGCAGTTGCATGCCTAGTGGCAGACATGCAATGGACCCTCCTTGACAAAACACCACAGAGTTGCAATCAGGAGCAACACTTGCAGTTGCATGTCTAGCGACAGACATGCAACTCCTCCTCCCCCAACAAAACACCACAGAGTTGCAGTTAGAGCGACACTTGCAATTGCATGCAAGTGGAACACATGCAACTGTCCCTCCCTCGACAAAACACCACGGAGTTGCGATCGCGTTGAAAATATGCAGTTGCACTCAGGAACGACACTTGCAGTTGCATATGTGGAGGCAGATATTTCAATGGGCTCTCCCGATAAAACTACGCAGAGTTTCAGTCGGGGCAACACCTGTAATTGCATGCCTAGTGACAGACATGCAACTGCGCCTCCCCCAACAAAACACCACGGAGTTGAGGTCGCGTTGAAAAATGCAGTTGCACTCGGGGCGACACTTGCAGTTGCATATGTGGAGGCAAACATTTCAACGGGCTCTCCCGAGAAAACACCACAGACTTGCCTTCGAGGCAACACTTGTAGTTGCATGTCTAGTGACAGACATGCAACTGTCCCTCCACCATGTGACATTTGCAATTGTGTGCCTAGTGATAAAAATGCAATCGCCCCATGCAAAAAAAAAAATACCACTGAGTCGCAGTCGCGTGAAAAGACATGCAATTGCAGTCACGACGATTGTATGACAACATTTCCAAACTTCAAACATAAAAGTTGTTGTTTAATAAAAAGTTGCTACAATCGTGTCATTAAAAAGAAAAGGTTTAAAAAGGGCCATAGAAAATAAACAAAATAGATGAAAGTACAAATGCAAAAAAAATCAACATCGCAAAGGAACACAGATAGAAAAAGCGTTAAAAAACACTTACAAGAAAAAAGAATAGTACAAAACAGATAAAAAGAAGAAAAAAAATCCCAACTGACAGCGAAAAGGCCCCTTTCCTCTCCAGCAACCGCGCATACCCTGCCACCGACATGAAAAACTAAGACAATAAGAGTAGGCCAACCCAGTTCGTCTTGTGTGGGCCGATTTAAACGAAACTAATGGCCCAGTGTCGAGTGATACTTGAGTTTTGGTAATCCCGTAAACTATAAAGAGAAATATAGGAAATTGAAAAAAGACAAAAAAACAATGTAATGAAATGAGAAGAAAAGTAAAAGAGACACACAAAAGGGAAAAGGAAAAATATGAAAAAAAGAAATATGGAAACCCCCCAAAAAACTACTTTGTAATAAAACATAAAAGAAAATATATTTCTATTTTGAAAGAAAAATCCATGTTAACAATGGGGAATTATATATTAAGTTTGCAAAATAAATGGAAGAAACATATATGTTGGACGACAAAAAAACTTGAGTAAAAGGGACAGGCCTCTCCCCATTTAAAAAACCCACTCACATCTATCTAAAGAGTAAAGGACAAACACGTTTTTTTTAGGTTTAGGACAAGCACGTACATCATGTACGGTACATGTACAAGCTTCAACTTAATAGCGTCAACTGAGACGAACGTTATGAAAAGAAGAAGAAAAAGCCTAACTCGTGTAAAGGCCCAATCCGAGTGATAAGAACAAGGAAAAACCCACGCACAAACAAACAGGCTCTCGCTGCGTACACACGCCATGTCTAGAGAAAACACAAAACACATCAGTTCAGCACGAATCTTAACGTGGTAATTGAACGGTTATTGATTTGGCTGAGACTTCACTAAATCTCAATCGACTGAGATTTAGCAAACCCCTTAATTAAAAGCATGAACCCTTTGGAACAATACGATTATAGTAAAAGTTCACATACGAGAGGATCCCGACGCCTCAACGTTGCCGCCGATGGGCTCTTCAGCCAAACCATCCTTGGCCTTGCAGAACATAGGATCGTGAAAGGAAGATCTAACAAGCAATCCGGCGAGCGACGGCCTTACGGTAAGAACAATCCAAACGCGAGGATTATTCCAGGACGTCGGTGCTGTGTCGCCGGGCAAGATTTTAACTGATGACCACGTCATGGCTACAACTTCCTCTAGAGTTGGGCATGGAGAGTGATCACGATCGACAATCTACTGGTAGAGAACCACCATCGCCTATAGCTACTCGCTACAGACGAGAGAGCCAGGTTTGATCGATGTCCGCAGCCATCTCTCGAACCGGCGTGTGACGAACTCTATTTTGAGTTGAATAGAATCGTCAGCTTGGTGGATGCGCATTGGCCTTCTTCCGCTTGAGCTGTTCCATGGCCGAGTATATTACCTGCATGAAGCTACGCAGTTTGTTTATGCGGCAAGCATCGGAGGAGCCGACCAGTTGAGGGCATGATATGCAGTGGCAAAGCTGCCAATCTGGTTGTATACCTAGCTTGGCAAGGGCTGGTATGTGTGCGAGGCGTTCATCTGCGGCTCATCCCATGTTGGCTTTTGTGTGCTGGGCATCGATGTTGAACCCAGCAGACAGGGAAGAGCAAGTAATCAACAAACGGAGACGGGAGTAAGAGCTCTATGTACAGGATTACAGTTTACACGTTGTGGAACATATGTCGTGGAGCTGCTGCCCAGGACTGCTTCGTCACCGCATCATGTGTTAGGCGTCTGTGTCGATGAGGGAGACAATGAAATTCATGAACCTACGCGTGTTCCCAAAGATACAGCCAGGTCCTGGTACAGCTACACGACTGGTGAAAAGAGGGGATGCAAACAATCCATCCTGGGAAAGTTTGTGATGGATCAAGGATGCAAAATTTGATAGTCGTTATTTATTATTAAAAATTGTTAAAGAAAATACTTCATATAAAATTTAAAATATAACTAGCAAAGTGCCCGTGCATTGCTACGGGCATAACTTATAATACATATATTCATACAAATATAAGAAACGGTTATCATATAAATACGGTATAAGAATTATTTTTAATACATATTTTGTATGAGCGTGATGAAAATAGAGCAAAGGGGCCAACCTTTTGATTATCCTACGATCCGTCACGCCGAAAAGGCTGACCAGGTTCGACCTGCCCCTCATGTTTAGCGCGGACCATCGAACGTCGGTTCGCTCCCGACCATCCAATTTATCAGCTCTGCGCTAGCAAGAGGTCTAGGCCAGGAACAATCTACACATTATTACTACTGATCCGATAATATGAAGTATTACTGGTCCGACAACAGAATACATGTAAAACAGAAAGCCATTCTGCCCGCCCTGACGACGATCGTCATCATTCATCCTTTTCCAGTGAGCTTCACGCAGAGCCTCCCTCCGTTCATTAATCTCCATTGTGTGTTGCCTCTTGTGGCTGAGATTTGGATCTGGATCTTGCGCAGAAACCTCGGAACGCCACTGTTGCCACTGGTTGTGTTGTCTAGTTCGCGAGCTAGAGCAATCCAAGACATAGCCGTCATTGTCTATCTCCCGCTCCACCGCCTCGAACCTTCGGTGAGCACGCGCGACCTCTCATGACCCCTCTCTGCTAGGATCAAGCCGCTTAGATGCTTCCTGGTTGTCACGTGCCGCCGAGCTCTGTTTCGCCATGGCTGCCGCCGTGGAAACTTCTGCTTCCAAGCTTTAGCATCTCACAGACCTTGCCTAGGAGTCATCCCGTGTCGCCGTGATCTTCTTGCAGCCTTGCAGGCATCAGTTTTGGAATCCGGCCTCGTTTTGTTGGGATCTGCCGGAGTTTTGTATCCCCACCGCCAACAAGCGCGTCGTCGACGAGTTCAAGGGAATGAATAACCCGAGTGGTGAATTCGATTGATGATTAGCAATGGGGAGGGACGACGTACGAGCATGAGGTAGGCCGGGGAGTGGCGGACGCGGCACAGCGGGTCGCCGAGAAGGTCGGTGAGCAGGCACATCTTCCCACCACTGGGATCCACCTCGCACGCGCGCTCCAGCCACTCCACGGCCTCGTACTCCCGCACCGACACCGACACGACTGCCACGCCGCCATCCGGATCCACGGCTACGGTCACCATCATCGAAAACGATGATCGCTCTTGGTTTGGTTGGCGTGCAAAATAGAAAACAGGCCATAAGTCTTCTTTACATTTGGCCCAAGTTAGCCCAAACCAGCGTTTTTGGCCCAAGTTAGCCCATACCAGCGTCTTCTTCAACCTCGAGCAGGTACCGTCCGTTTCTCTCGTCTCCACCATGGCTCGCCACGCGAGCTCGCAATGACGCACTATTGAAGGTCCGAAAGCTCAGTAAACAAGCAAAACGGAGTGCCTATTGTCTCCTCTTTTATTCTCCCAAGTCAAACTCGAAAATCTCCCATCTTTCCCTCCCATAAGTCAAACTCGAAAATACCTCAACGACGTGAAATCACAAGGGACTAAGGGCGGCCAGGGGGCTATAATTTGTCGTGCTAAGAACGGAGAGTAATTGTTGGGGCCCTGTGTGGACGGATTTCTTCTTGTGTTGAATTGGATTCGGTGTTGAACTAACTGGACTCTACATGTTACGTATTGTAGATGGGAATTGGAAAACGCACTATTAGGGGGAGTACGGCGCTTAACAAAACTCTAGGAACTCTACGAAAGGAGGCGTATGGCAGAAGTGAACGTGTTCACCTGACTTATGAAGGAGTATAGAGATTGGATTACTTAACATAATTGTGCCGGTAGAATTTAGGATATAACAAGGATGACCGAAATCAACAAAGATAGAGACTATCTTCTTGCTTCCAAATTGAATTTTAAATGTGACCTAACCGAATTTTAGAATTTTAGAGTGTTAAAGTAATAAATGGAGTTGTTTATTGCATTTTTATGCAATGCATGCATGCATATAAGACAAAAGTGCTGATGTCATCAAAGATTTTTAAGAAATTTAAAATTCAAAATGTTTTGTAGCCCAAACCGTCGATCCGATCGAAAAATTGTTTTCACATAAAAAAACCGTCATGACGAGACCTTTGAAATAAGATCCCATATTGATATGTTCCGACGACTGTTTTTTTCAGGTAAAAAGTTACCACGTCTGAGGTATGCAAGTTATCACGTCTATTGTACATAAGTTACCACGATGTTTACATAGGCAAATTCTGGGCATAAAAATGATTTCTTTCAACTTTCTCCCCACATGCAAATACACTAAAACTGCAGAAAAGCTAATGTCATCGTAGATTCTCTTTATTTTGAAATTTTGAAATGTTTTGTAGCTTAAACCGTCTGTTCGATTCAAAATCCGTTTTCACAAAAAAAAATCCACCGCGGCGAGACCTTTGAAACTAGATCCCATGTTGGCATGTTTCAACGACTTTTTTTCTGGGTCAAAAGTTATCATGCCTGAGCTAAGTAAGTTATCAGCTCTGCTATGCGTATATTACTATGTTATTTACACATATGCTACCGGAGTATGTTTTCAACTATTTTTTTTCACGGGTCAAAAGGTATCTTGGTGTTATACCTAAGTTATCAGGTCCAGGAGCCTATATTACCATGTTATTTATACAGATGTTACCGGAGTATGTTTCCAACAACTTTTTTACACGGACCAAAGTTATCATGGTTTTTGTACCTAAGTTATCAGGTCCGAGAGTGTATATTATCATGCTATTTACACGAGAAGTAATCGGTGGTATATTTTCAACAACTATTTTCCACGGGTCAAAAGTTATCATGGTGTTTGTACCTGAGTTATCAGGTCCGGGAGCCTATATTATCATGCTATTTACATGAGAAGTTATCGGTGGTATGTTTTCAACAACTATTTTTCACGAGTCAAAAGTTATCGTGGTGTTCGTACCTAAATTATCAGGTCAGAAAGCCTATATTATCATGCTATTTACACGAGAAGTTATCGGTGTTCTTAACATCTTTTTTCCCCGGGTCAAAATTATCGTGGTGTTTGTACCTAAGTTATATGGCCCGGGAGTTTATATTACCATGTTATTTACACAGATGTTACCGGAGTATGTTTTCAATAATTGTTTTCCACCAGTCAAAGTTATCGTGGTGTTTGCACCTAAGTTATCAAGTTCAGGGGCTTATATTATCATGCTATTTACACAGAAGTTATCGGTGATATGTTTTAAACAACTTTTTTCCACGGGTCAAAGTTATCGTGGTGTTTGTACCTAAGTTATCAGGTCCAGGAGCCTATATTATCATGCTATTTACACAAAAAAGTTATCGGTGGTATGTTTTTAACATCTCTTTTTCCCCGGGACAAAGTTATCGTGTATATTACCATGCGATTTACAAAAAAGTTACCAGGGGTGTTTTCCAACAACTTATTCCCCTAGGTTAAAAATTACCACTCGGTGTTTGTTTGCTAGTTATCACCTCTGCGGTGTCTAAATTATCATACTATTTACATAGAAGTTACCGGGGTGGTTTGGATTTTAGCATTTTCGTAAAAATAATAGGACATCTACTTGACACAAACTGCATCTACTGTCCTTCTGATTTATGTGTTGAAACTGAATTTAATTCTCAATTGACCCAAGCTGCAGTTCACAGAGAGAAAAATGGGACAATGAAAGTCTGGATTTTCTAAAAAACTAATAGTAGACCTTGGCCTCATACACTTTCTTCAGAAAAAAGAACGCTGAAAAACTGAATTTTTTGAATTGGAGCGATGTACTTGTACTCGAACATGTTCTAGCTGCTGCTGTCGCTGCTCAATTGGTACTCTAATTGGAACTGATGGAAATATGCCCTAGAGGCAATAATAAAGTTGTTATTATTTTATATTTCCTTGTTCATGATAAAGATTTATTATTCATTCTAGTATTTGATTGACCGGAAACTTAAATACATGAGTGAATACATAAACAAATACCGTGTCCCTAGTGAGTCTCTACTAGACTAGGTCGCTGATCAAAGATGGTTAAGGTTTCCTAACCATAGACATGAGTTGTTATTTGATAACGGGATCACATCATTAGGAGAATGGATCACATCATTAGGAGAATGATGTGATGGACAAGACCCATCCGTTAGTTTAGTATATGATCGTTCAGTTTATTGTTATCGCTTTCTTAATGTCAAATACATGTTTCTTCGACCATGATATCATGCAACTCCCGGATACCGGAGGAATACCTTGTGTGCTAGCAAACGTCATAACGGAACTGGGTGATTATAAAGATGCTCTACAGGTATCTCCGAAGGTGTCTGTTGAGTTGGCATGGATCGAGACTGGGATTTGTCACTCCGTATGACAGAGAGGTATCTCTAGGCCCTCTCGGTAATACACATCATAAGAAGCTTGCAAGCAAAGTGACTAAGGAGTTAGTTACGGGATGATGTATTACGGAACGAGTAAAGAGACTTGCCGGTAACGAGATTGAACTAGGTATGGAGATATCGATGGTCGAATCTCGGTCGAGTAACATACCGACAGACAAAGGGAATTATGTATGTTGTCATAACGGTTCAACCGATAAAGATCTTCGTAGAATATGTAGGAACCAATATGAGCATCCAGGTCCCGCTATTGGTTATTGACCGGAGAGTCGTCTCGGTCATGTGTACATCATTCTCGAACTCGTAGGGTCCGCACGCTTAACGTTCGTTGACGATATAGTATTATATGAGTTATGTGAATTGATGACCGAATGTTGTTCGGAGTCCCATATGAGATCACAGGCATGACGAGGAGCTCCAGAATGGCCCGGAGGTAACGATTGATATATAGGACGATAGTATTTGGTTACCAAAAAGGTTTCGGAGAGTACCAGGTACTTATCGGAGTGCCGGAAGGGGTTCCGGGAGGCCACCGGTGAGCGGTGGGCCTTATGGGCCAAGGTGGGGGGGAAGCACACCAGTCCACAAGGGGGCTGGCGCGCCCATCCACTGTAACATCCCCAGCCTCACACCACAGTGATCACCCTCTGATCATGCCAAGTCACCATGATTAACTATGTTTGATCAACATTGCATCATATCTCATTTCAAATTCCAATGCAAATTGCAAATTCAGATTTAAAGTGAAAAATAAAAGTTGTTCAAATCAGAAACTAAAATGTTCATTAAATAGTAAATAATCTATTTCTAATTATGTTAAGGAATACAACATCACCATCAAGTCAAAGTGGGTCAAAGCATTTAAAACAGTGCCAAAAGAAGCATTTTAAATGCCTTTCCATTTTTGAAAAATTCAAATGGATTCAAAACCCGCCCAAACTTTTTTTGGCACAACAGAATATTCCACTGTATTTTTGAGACCAAGTTTCACATTTTTACAAAATCATTTGGTGACTCAAAATGATGCAAAACTATCTCTGAAAAAGAAAAACAGAAAAATAAAACGGGAAAAGAAAAAAATGCTACTGTGGACTGGGCCTAAGTGCACAGTGCGGCCTAACCCACAGCGCCCGCCTCTCTCCTCTTTCTCTTCCTGCGTGTCGGCACCGCCGTGGGCGCGAGCGCGCACGCCGGCGAGCGGCCGACACGGCGACGCTCGAGGACGGGCGAGAGGATAAGGCCTCGCCCGAGCCTCCCCCCTCGTCGTCCTCATCCATTCGCCGCCCTCTCCTGCCTCTCTCTCTCGCTCGGCTCCTCCCTCTCCCCTTTGCCGAGCGCCATCGCCGCCGTCCTCCATTGTTTGCCACGGCCACCAGCTGCCCCGTGCCCGCCAACCATGACAGCCAGCTCCGCCATGGTCCGCCATGTCTCCTGGTGGCCCTAGGTGGAACCGGAGGGCCCTGCAGCGCCGATTCCCCTTTCGACCGCATCTCCGACCGCCGCCGACCGTCTCCGACTCCGGCGACTCCCTGCTGCTCCAAAGCCGTCGAGGGTTTTCCTTAACCGCACGGTGAGCCTCTCCTCCCCTCCGCTTTACTTCCGAGCCGCTCTGCACCGTCCTAGATAGCTTGCCACCATAGCCGAAGCTCAGCTCCGCCGTGCGGCTCGCCGTCGCCGTTCCTGTCGATGTCCTGGCCGTCCGAGCACGCCATCGTGCTCGGGGCACTTCAGTGGTGTGGCCCGACGCTTTAAATCGCATGCGCGCGCTCTGTTTTAGCATTTCCGAAGCTCGCCCGAAAGACCTCACCGCCGGCGTCAACGTAGCGCTCGACTCCGGCCATTTTAGCCCACGCCACCGCCACAGATCGATGCGGCATCGAGCCCTCGTTCGAACGCCGCAAGAAACGCGCCAGACGATCCACTGTAGATGATTTTCGGCCATCTCCAGCGTTCGACCTCCGCGCGCGAGCTCGCCGGAGCTTCTTCGGCGACGGTCCTGACCTGGCCGTCGTGGGGCCCACCCTAGTGAGGCTGCCAGTGGGCTCCCTGGCCTCATTTGACCCCGTTGACCACGGTCAACGCGGGTACTGTTTACCCCCTGACACTGACATGTGGGCCCACTGCCTAATTAAGTTTTTAAACTAATCTGTTAATTAGTTAAGTCACTGACACGTGGGGCCCACCCCACTAAATAACTCTGTTAGATTAGTTTAACTCACTGTTAACCCAGAGAGGCTGACAGGTGGGTCCCACCTGTCAGTTTGACTGGTCAGCTGGTCAGCCGACTGCTGACGCAAGCGTGACATCAGCATGACATCATACCCCACTTTTGACAATTTCTGTTAATTTCAGAAAATGCTAAAATCTTTGAAAAATCATAGAAAATAAACCGTAGCTCGGATCGAAAAACTTTATACATGGAAGTTGCTCAGAACGACGAGACAAATCCAACCGTGCTATCTGTTTCCGTGTCGGGAGCCTCTACGAAGGTGAGCCCGCAACTTTTCAACTGTTTTGGGTAGATAAATAGTGCATATACACTGGTTAATAAATCCAACTTCAATCCTAAAATAACTAAAATGATTTAGATATGTCTTTAGGCAACCCTGCACTGCACGTTAGCATAGCATGCTCTGTGTTGCATATGTTTGCCGTGTATTTATCTGTTTCCTCCCCCTCTTCTCTCTCGGTAGACCCCGATACAGACGCAGTTACCGAGACCGACGCAGCTCCGGAGATCGACGACCCCACTTACGACCCTGCCTTTGCCGCCGAGCAACCAGGCAAGCACCCCCCCTTTAAACATGCCGATATCGCCTATTCTTTCTCTCTTATGCTTGCATTAGAAATTGCTGCTGCTACTGTTTATCCTATTCTGATGCATAGCCTTTTTTTGTAACTGCTGTTGATACCTATCTACTTATCCTAAACTGCTTAGTATAGGCTGGTTAGAGACTCACCAGAGACCCCACTTTGACCCAGTTGCCCCCGCTGGATTATCAGATGCCTCGATCAACGTGATCGACAACCAGGCCCCGGCACCGCACATCACTCCCCAAGTTGTACGACACTGCAGCATTACTATCGAGTGCCAAGGGTGATACCTCGTATAGCACTTCTGATGTTAACTCTGTAGAGTAGCTATTCGGTCGTGGTCATCGAGGGTGATTCCTCCTTCACCACTTCAGGATAACGACGTTGTCGTGCAACACCTCAAGTGTGAACCCATCGAGGGTGATTCCTCCTAACTTCACCTTGACGGATACATCGAGTAGGAATCCAACGAGGGTGATACCTCGGATTCCCTGATGTTATGGACACACGGATACTTGAACTTTACAACTGTTACTTGGAAAGGCGGGTCGACCCTGAGGGGTACCCACGAGTGATGTGGAGACGGGTTGACCTGGAGGGTACCCGAGAGATAAATATGAGGCGTGGCCGGGCATTCTTAGCCCTTGCCGCAAGTCCTCGAGATGGGGCGACGGGGTCACATCGATCGTGAGTCTCTGCTCGTTACCGCACACCCCCAATAAACTAACGATTTAGATATTTGATCCGAGTGGGCCTCTGGCCCGATAACACTAACCATCACGCGGGAATAAGTTATGGGCACTCTGCATCGTACGTTTCTTCCGAAAGCTCTGTCAGACGTCCAGCTCAGCATCGTGGCCGGGAAGGACCGGCACCACCTAGGAGAAAGGTGGTGCCTGGCTTCACCCTGCTCGCAATGACCCGGAGTGCATAGGGCGATGGCCCAAGACCCCTGAGCGCTTAGTATATAGACCGACGGGGACCTCTCTGCTGAGCCTAGGTAGGACTACGGCGTGTCGTTTAGCCGAGACCGGGCATGATCCAGAAAAGTGTGTCCGGCCAGAGTTAAGCGAGCGTGGTGGGTAAGTTGGTGCACCCCTGCAGGGAAGAACTAATCTATGCATAGTCGGATCCTCGGTAATGGACGCTCGGAGTTGTATCCCAATCAATACAACTAGAACTGGATAGAAATGGATACCAGGGCTCTGGGATTACTTTCTCGTAGGGAGTCGAGAAAGGATCTCTGGCCAAGGTTGTTACTTAATAATGTTACTACTTTATGCTGTACTAATCTACACTCTTCTAATGCTGCAAGACCACTTAAGATGCTAGTCTTCGATATGACTAGGCCCCCTCTCTATTCTGGCATTTCTATAGCTCAGTCCACATTTACAGCCTTTCTTTGATAATGTTGCATATGTAGTGTAGATCCTTCTTTGCTGAGTACTTCGGATGAGTACTCATGGTTGCTTGCTTCCTCTTTTTCCCCATATCCGTTTGATGCGACCAGATGACGGACCCCCGGAGACAGCTGCCCCTGACGACGATCACTACTACTACCCCGAGGGTGGTTACCACTACGAGTTGGCTGACGACCAGGAGTAGGTTCGGAGGGTCCCAAGCAGGAGGCCTGCGCCTTTTCGATCGTAGTGTTTTCTTTTGCCTCGCCCTTTAAAGGCCTATCTGTTTTATCTTTTATATCTGTACTCGGATATCTGATGCTTCCGCTGACGCTTGTAAGCGAGCTTATGTATTCGAGCCCTTGAGGCCCCTGGCTTGTAATATAAAGCTTGTATTATTTTAAATTTGTGTCTAGAGTTGTGTTGTGATATCTTCAAGTGAGTCCTTAGGCTTGATCGTGTGCATTTGCGTGTATGATTAGTGCACGATTAAGCCGGGGGCGTCACATCCACCCCCGCCCACGCGCCAAGGAAGGGAGGGAAGGAAAGGGGAGGCGCCCTAAAGCAGCCAACCCCTCTTTCGTTCCCCCCATGTTCATATATGGGGGGGGGGGGGGGGGGCTAGGGAAAGCCCTAGGGCTGGCCGCCGGCCCCTTGGGGGCGCCCTAGGCTGCCTCCTCTTCCTCCTCCACCTATATATATGTGGGGAGGGAGAGGGGCAACACACACCACGATTCTCAAGCCGTGTGCGGTGCCCCTCTCCCTCTAGTTCGTCCTCGGTCATATTTTCATAGTGCTCGGCGAAGCCCTGCAGAGATAGTTGCATCATCACCGTCACCACGCCGTCGTTCTGCCGGAACTCATCTGCTACTTCGCCCATCTTGCTGGATCAAGAAGGCGAGGACGTCCTCGAGCTGAACGTGTGCTGAACGCGGAGGTGTCGTACGTTCGGTGCTCGATCGGAAGGATCGTGAAGATATACGACTACATCAACCGCGTTGATTAAACGCTTCCGCTAAACGGTCTATGAGGGTACGTAGACACACTCTCCTCTCTCGTAGCTATGCATCTCCATGGATAGATCTTGCGTCTGCGTAGTTTTTTTTTTGTTTTCCATGCAACGTTCCCAACAGGAATGATGCACATTGAATTGGTTCTCTAATTGAGCACGGGATAGCTGTTGCTGCCGCTGCTAACTTGCAAAGTGCAGTTTCTTCAGAGGCCAAAACTGCAATTTCTTCGAAACAAGTGCTATTACCATGTTATCTCAACATGAGTGTAGAACAAAATGATATGCAGTATAACCAGCTGCAGGGAGCAAAGCAGAGGATGGATCCAGTGCAGAACACTCCTCTTTTCTTTTCTTCAGTGTACCGTGGGCCATCTCTAGTGCGAGCAGGTTCTGCACCACCAGCAGCGTGAGCGCGTGCACGGACTGTAGCTGTAGGCCCCTCGGCGACAGTAGCTTCTTGGCAGCGAGCATGTCGAGAACTGCGTTGGCGCCGCACTGCTGCTGCGGCTCCTGCTTGGCCGGCGGGGACGGGCTGGCGTTGCTGAGCAGCGCGATGAGCGGCCGCACTGCCTCGAACGACGCGATGCGAATCTACTTGTCCGGGTTGTGCTTGGCCAGCAGGCGGGGATCCATGGCGGCTCGCCGGAGCGAGGGCACCGACGCCGTCGGCGACTCGAGCTCGGCCACGAGCGAGGAGATCGAGCAGCCGCGGGGCATCCACCGGCGCCGTCTCCGTCCTCCCCTCCGTCTCCATCTGCGACTACCACAAGCACGCGCTGCTCTCCGTCGACGACAACGGCCACTCCTTCGAGCTCGTCGTCACCGACGAGCGCCTGCGCATCCAGATTTACTCCTCGCGGGAGGGCAGGTGGGGCCCGTCCGCACGGCCCTCCCTCGTCGCCAGTCCAGGCCGTTTCGTGACCGATGCGAATCATAGGGTTGCAGGGTCGTTCGGACCTGTTGCAAATTTCCGACTAGTCGGAAATTAGGTTTCTCGATATATATATATATATATATATATATATATATATATATATATATATATATATATATATATATATATATATATATATATATATATATAAATTTTATCTACCACCAGTGGTAGTTACCATCACTTGTGTTTTGTATGTCGTATGTAGTATCTGTCAAAATCAAGAGTATGTACGCGTAGTATGTAGTATATAAGAACATTTGGGTAGTATGTATCTCATTTTTTAGGTAGTATATGTCGTATTTTGAGTATACTCATTTTACGTACAAATATGTATGTATTTCACAAATATAATAAAAACCATGGGTCAACTTGCAATTTTTTATGTAACTCACTTTGAAGTATCTTATATATAGTATATGAACATACTTACAATAATAAAGTAGTATATATATTACCACATGATAGTATATGAGACATATGGGGTAACTACCCCATATGTATATATATATATATATATATATATATATAGCCGGTCTATTATGCTAATATTAGCAGAATAGTTATTCTGCATACACTTTCGAACTGCACGCTCAACGCGAGTGCATGACATTGTTGAAGCAAGAGTACTGTAGTACTGAGACGAGTGAACTTCCCGTCGCAAAAAACTGCACGCGCCGTTTTCTCGGTACTGTTTTCGCTCCAGTTTTTAAACCGTTTGTCGGAACGATACGTGTGATACGCCGTTGAAAAGCTATGGATTAGGCGCAATTTCTCCATGTTGATTTTTTTCGAGATTTCTCTCGGTTTAAGAGCAGTTTCGAAAACGATGCGGCGCCCGACTAGTGGCAGCGAGCGTATTTTCGCGTTTTTTTTCTAAACCACTCGTCGGAATAAAGCAAATGATACGCCGTTGGAAAGATATCATCGAGGTGCAACTTTTTCATATATATTACTTTCTCTGATTCGTTATGGTTTAAGAGCAGTTTCAAATTTACTAAATAGCGAAATTCTGTTTTTTAATTTTTTTACAATTTTTCGGAACTGGTTTCGCTCCAGTTTTTTAAACGTTTGTTGAAACGATGCGTGAGATACGCCGTTCGAAAGCTACGGGCGAGGCGCAACTTTCATATGTACAAATGTTTTTGAGATTCCTTACGATTTTGAATTAATTTTAAAAATGGTGCAGCGGACGACGGGTTCCAGCGGTCATTTTTTCGTGAATTTTTACAAACCGCTGATCGGAATGATTCAAATGATACGCCGTTGGAAAGATATTGACGAGGCGCAACTTTTTCATGTAGATCACTTTCTCTAATCCTTACGGTTTAAGAGCAGTTTTAAAATTACCGAAATGCGAACACACTGTTTTTCGCGACACCAAAATCGATGAGGGAACTGCATCAGACAGAAAACTGCACTACTTCGGAGTGAAAACCGACTGCATTAGACGGGCAAGCGAACTGCATGATTTCTTTTATTCAAACGTAAATTTTCTGAGGCAAGGAAGTGGACCGCGCTTTGCATCAGGCGTAAGTGAACCACAACACTATCGAGAAGTGAACCGCATTACTTTTTTTCTGTCGTCTCCGTAACATTTTTCTGCACTTACGAGATGAACAGCATCAGACGGCTGACCGCACTGCTTTAGATGGAAAACCGCACTGCATCAGACGGGCAAGTGAACCGCACTTATTTGTTCACAAGCTCATTTTTTCTAGTTTTTATCAATTACTGCATGGACGAAGTGAACTACTCGTCGGACTTTTTATAAAGTGGACCACAAGGTTTTTTACCATGAACTACATCATTTACTAATCATTTTTAAGAAAAAAGCACCAAAAATGCAATCGCAAACCATAGGCCTCGGTCGGGAGAACTTCATCAACTTAGTATCCTGCCACGTTCAAAAACAAAGTGAACTTAAAAAAGTGAAACTTTTTTCTCTCTGCTTTTTTTGAGCGAACTGCTTGGGGCTGCGCCTCTGGTAAACAAGTGCTGCCTCCATTTAAAAAAAACATGTGCTGCCTCAAGACAAAAAATAAGTTCCTCAACGGCCCTAGCGAACTGCGAGCAGCCGAGGATGCGCATCCACCAGCAAACAAAAATTATTGAACTGCACTGCACACCAAAAATTAAGTGAGGATAGCACCACGAGGCCTCCGACGGACTATGAAACTGAAACTACACACCATTGCACTGCGGTACTGCACTGAACACAAAAACTCTTGAACTTGTCGGGGAGTTGCGGGCTCACGCGAGCTGGACTGAATCGAGCAGCTGTGGCTGCAGCGTCCTGCTCCATGCCCACATCAGCCACCGAACTGTAGCGGACGCTGCTGGTGGCTCGCTCGTCGTCCTCCTGGTTGGGCCTCAACTCATGAAACCCACTGCCAGCCGAACTGCAAGCGAACTCCAAAATGAAATTGTATCCCTACAAATTGAATAGAATCATCACATTTTGAACTCCACTGCAGCGGGATGCGCACGACAAACTGCACGGCGTCACCGTCCATACTGCATGTTGTGGGCGCAGGACGAGCTGCACGGCGAACGGTGCGCCCACACGAGCGGACTGCACACCGCGACATACCGAGCTGCAATTTGAGCCGCGATGAGCTGCACGCTGAGCCGGAACGAGTAGCACACCACGCTGCCGGCGTCTTCATCCTCGGGCCATCGTCGTCGTTACGCGCAGGACAGGGCGTGAAGCCAGCGGACCTTGTCGTTGCTTTTTCTGTTGTTGCAGGAGTCGGTCCTCTGCCGAATCTCGTCTACGGCGGTCGAAATCTTTGTCCCCAGCGACCGAATCCTATCACCACTGGCCACTGAAGGAGAGGAGAGGGTGGACTCGGGAGGTAGGTGCCGGGATCCGGCGGCGCTCTAAAGGCTAGGAGGCTTAATCGGGGGGGGGAGGGGGGGGGGGGGGGGGGGGGGGGGGGGGGGAACAGTTGGTGGCGTCTGGGAATCAGGGGGCTCACCTATCGAGCGCGGTCTGATCCCTTCCCCGCCGGCAGCCGCGTGGGATGCCTGGGCGGCGGCGCGCCCGGATCTGCTTTGGTAGCCGCCCGGGGGCGCCTGGTGTGGTGGCGGGCGGGGCGCCTTGGGAGGTGGTGGCGGGCGAAGGTGGGGGAAGGGAGGGGAAGATCAGTGCGGTGGTGGAGGAAGCCCGCGGGGCAGCACTCATGGCTGGCGTGGCGGCCGGAACGAGAGAAGGTGGGTAGCGCTCCCGGCTGCTCCCACGGTAAAAGGTGGGGAGGGGAGGGGCGGCGGCGCTCCCGGCCGCTCCCGCAGTAGAAGGCGGGGAGGGGAGGGGCGGCAGCGTTCGGGTGGGAGGTGTGCAGAATAAGGTCTTAAGGGTGTTGTTAGAATAGAACTTTATAAAGTGATTCATGATAGCTCCTTGATTGAAAAGCATGATTGCAATGATGTTACTATAAATTCTATTAATGTCAATTGCTAATAATGTGCAAAACTCCAAGCTTGGGGATGATAATCCCACTATTTTGGAAGAGTGTAAATCTTTTATGCATGTGGATCATCAAGATAATATTTTATGTGATGGCTATATTGTTGAATTTGAATATGATCCTACATGTAATTATTATGAGAGAGGAAATTATGGTTGTAGAATTTTTCATGTTACTAAATTACCTCTCTTTGTGTTGAAATTCTTAATGCTTCATTCTTCCTATTTGCATATGCTAGATGTTGCTTGTCTTGATAATTTCTTTGCTTATAAAATGCCTATGCATAGGAAGTATGTTAGACTTAAATTTGTTTGTCACATGTTATATGATGCTCTCTTTATGTTTCTTTTACTATCTGTCGTGTGAGCATCATTGAGATCTCAAGCCTATCTTGATGGCTTTAAAGAAAGAGCTTGTTGGGAGGCAACCCAACTAATAAAATAAATTTTTATTTTTCACTTTTTGTTTCTGTTCTTTTGATTATCCTTTATTTGCCTCTGTTTTGAGTTGGTTTTTATATTTTAATTAGTGTTTGTGCCAAGTAAGACCTTTGTGATGATGTGGACGCTTGTGAATGCAATTCTGTGAAAAACAGAAACTTTGACGCCCAGTCCAGAATTTTTATAAATTCATCAGAGCATCGGATGAGTCTGAATTGTTTGCAGGTGATTGATATACAAATTGTCACGTTATCCTAATTTTTTAGAATTATGGAGTTACAGAAGTATGGCTTTTCGACAGATTGCTACAGACTGTTCTGTTTTTGACAGATTCTGTTTTCTATGCTTTGTTTGCTTGTTTTGATGAAACTATGGATTGTATCGGGGGGGTGCAAGCCATGGGAGAGTGAGAACACAGTACTTATAATGCAAAATAAAATTTGAATGGGTTTTGAACAGTAATTATAGTAGTAATTTGCTTGGTTATACTAACGGATCTCACGAAGGTTTTGTTGAGTTTTGTGTGATTGAAGTTTTCAAGTTTTGGGTGTGACGACGATGGATGAAGGAATGAAGAGATGCAAAAGCCTAAGCTTGGGGATGCCCAAGGCACCCCAAGGTAATATCCAAGGAGACTCAAGCATCTAAGCTTGGGGATGCCCCGGAAGGCATCCCCTCTTTCTTCTAACTACTATTGGTAACACACTTGAGGCTATATTTTTATTCGTCACATGATATGTGTTTTGCTTGGAGCGTCTTGTACGATATGAGTCTTTGCTTTTTAGTTTGTCACAATCATCACCTCTGAACACATTTGCTTGAGATAGCTTCACGTCATCATAATTTGTTAGAATTGCTCTTTGTGCTTCACTTAAATTTGTTGAGCTAGGTGGTTGCTCTAGTGCTTCACTTATATCTTTTTGAGCACGGTGGTGCGAATGTGTTGAAGAAATTTGGTCTCTTGCTTCACTTATATCTTTTTGAGAATTGCTGGTTATTTTGTAGAAATATTACTCTCATGCTTCACTTATATCTTTTTGAGAGTATGAAAATAGTTATGGTAAATTGCACAAGCTATGAGCTTGGTCCCCATGTGATGAATATTCAAGTAGAATAGTGAAAATTAGCATAAAATTTTTATGGGCATGAAAAACTTGATTCCTTTCAATAGTTTTGAGATATGTAGATGATGATATGTGAGTTATGTTCATGAGTAATTATTCTCTAGTATGAATAGTGATGTTAAGGTTTATGATTCCCTATGCAAGCACATAAAGTCAGTAGTTATGCAGTGAAGTTACATCCTACTTGTGGTGCATTATTCGGTGTTGGTTATGTTTTATGTATGCATGTGCATCATTATGGTTTCTTAGTTGGTCACTTCTCAACCTTTATGCTAGCCTCCATTTGTACTAAGTGGGAATACTACTTGTACATCCTTTACCTTAAACTTGTTTTGCCAATTGTGTCCACCATATCTACCTATATATGGTATTTCAATGCCGTCCTAAGTAAATTTGCATGTGCCATCTCTAAAAATAATTTAAAAATAATTTGTCTTTTGTGTGCCCGCATCGCTCATGAAGCGGTGAGGGGTGGTCAATGATTTTCATGTGTCATTCTCACGATGAGTGTTTATTCACTTGTCATTGCACGAGAGTGTGGCGGTAAAAGGAATGCCTAGTCCCAAAATAAATTGAATTTCCTTGGAATGTGTTTGTATGGAGGGCACCCATGAATACGGCTAGCCATGGATTGTGATAAGGAAAGTTGGAAAACAAACTCCTTCGGATGTGAATGGAAAAAAGGGACAAAAGTCTAAAAACCATGGAACGATGATGGGGAGCAAAATTTTTATTTTTTGTTTGGGAACCGCCTATGATGTATCCAATGTGAAAAGTGTTGGGAACCTTAAGTCGTTCTCATTGACTAGAAAAGCATGCCTCCCAAAATAAATTTTCATCTCTTTTTTTAAAAAAAACCTGAGCTCTGGCACCTCTGTAAATCAATGCTTCCCTCTGCGAAGGGCCTTTCTATTTACTTTTATGTTGAGTATCATCTTTCTCATTAACAGCACCAACTAGGGGGGTCATGTGGTCATGTGTGTGCATGGAGTATGATTGATATTCGAGTGTGTTTCATGAATGGATCAATGATTGAGCATAATGGGCTAGGGATAATTTTTTCTTTAGCATTGTTATTTTGAAAGGCATGGTTGCTTGTTAGCATCATTTGAGTATTTATGTCTTCATGTCAAACTATAGACTATTGCTTTGAATCATACAAGTCCTCATGTCTATGCTATGAAAATAAGTTGAAGTATGCTGGGTAGCATTCCACAATCAAAAATATGTTTTATCACTTTCCTACTCGAGGACGAGCAGGAGTTAAGCTTGGGGATGCTTGATACGTCTCCAATGTATCTATTATTTTTGCTTGTTCCATGCTATGATGTTATTATTCTTGGATGTTTTATTATCATTTCATACATTTTTATATCATTTTTGGGACTAACCTATTAACTTAGTGCCACGTGCCAGTTCGTGTTTTCTGCCCTGTTTTTGTTTTATAGAAAATCAATACCAGATAAGATCAAATCGTCCCGAAACTTTTTGTAGATTTTTTTTTGGAGATAAGGATCACCGTGGACTTGGAGGCCAAGGAAGAAATGACTGAAGGGCCCCATATGGCACCAGGGCACGCCCCAGTGCCATGTGGGGCCCTCCTTTCTCCTTTTGTCCTACTTCCAGCACTATAAATTCAGAAGAATTCCCAAACCCTCGGGGGAGCCCACGAAATACTTTTTCCGCCGCCGCAAGCCTCTATTGTCGCGAGATCCCATCTGGAGGCCTTCTCCGGTACTCCGCCGGAGGGGGAACTCATCACGGAGGGGCTCTACATCAACCTTGCCGCCTCTCCGATGATGCATGAGTAGTTCACCATAGACCTACGGGTCCGTAGGTAGTAGCTAGATGGCTCTATCTCTCTCTGTCTCTCTCTCTCTCTCTCTCTCTCTCTCTCTCTCTCTCTCTTTATGTTTGTCAATACAATGGTCTCCATGATATTCATGGAGATCCATTTGATGTAATGACTTTGTGCGGTGTGTTTGTTGGGATCCGATGAATTGTGAGTTTATGATCAGATCTATCCTTGTTTTATTTGAGTTCTTCTCTGATCTCTTTTATGCATGATTTAGTATAGCCTTGTATTTCTTCTCCAAAGTTTTGGTTTGGTTTGGCCAACTAGATTGGATCTTCTTGCAATGGGGAGAGGTGCTCGGTAATGGGTTTGATCTTGCGGTGCTCAGTTGTAGTGACAGAAGGGGAATTGACACGCAAGTATTGTTGCCATTAAGGATAACAAGTTGGGATGAATTCTTATTTGCGTTTATCTTGACTACATCATGTCATCGTTCTTAATGCATTACTTCGTTCTTACGGACTTAATACACTAGATGCATGCTGGATAGCGGTCGATGTGTGAAGTAATAGTAGTAGATGCAGGCAGGAGTCGGTCTACTTGATTTGGATGTGATGCCTATATCATGATCCTTGCCTTGGATAGCGTCATAATTATTTGCTTTTCTATCAATTGCTCAACAGTAATTTGTTTACCCACCGTATGCTATTTTCATAAGAGATGCCTCTAGTGAACTCTACGGCACCCGAGTCTACTTTTATCATAAGATCTATCTTGTTTACTTATATAAAAATACCAAAAATATTTGCTGCATATTTTATCTTTTATTTATTTATCAATCTATCAATCTATCATATACCATTTAATCTCGTTACTTGACCGCCGAGAGATTGACAATCTCTCGTTTGCGTTTGGTGCGAGGGTTTGCGTTTTGTGTGTAGGTGCTATTTATGTGGTGTTGCTTGGTTCTCCTACTGGATTGATAACCTTGTTTTCTTAACTGAGGGAAATAGTTACCCTACTGTGCTGCATCATCCTCTCCTCTTCGGGGATAAAAATCCAACGTAGTCTACAAGTAGCAGCGGCCTAACCCTAGCGGCTGTGGCGCCCTACCCTAGTCGCGAGAGAAACACAAGCATGAGGGAGATCAAGGCATACCGGCGGGAAAGGCACGGACGGGCTCAACGCCGGGAAGAGACGATGGCGGGAGAAGATGCACGACACGGGACGAAGGGGGCGGCCGCCGGAGAGGGGGAAGGAATTTCTGTCGATTTGAGTTAGTATGGGGGTAACTGTTGGTTTTGTATGTGTAGTCGACAGTAGTGACGAGCGCCCGCCACAGCAAAGAAACTTACAGTGGCGGGCACCTCTTTCCACCCGCCACTATCTATATGTCAATTTTTTCCGAGAACTGCCGCCTTACACAGACAACTCCCTTTTTTCAACTCATTTGGACTTCAATTTTTTTTCTATGATGAATACACACCAACCAAAGCCCTAGGACCTAATTTGGTCACTTTTTGAGTTGTTCTGCCATTTTCAATGCATTAGCTGATTTTCCGGCCACTAAAACGGAAAAGTACTCTTTGGTAGAAAATAGCGTGCAAACGAGCTCCGAAAGGGATGAAACTTTGCATGGTATCTTCACTGCAACCATGTAAAGTGTGGTAAAAAATGAGAACATTACGGTAAAAATTTGATGCACCTTGTGTATAAACTGGACACTCTCCCCTGAAGTCTCAGGGTTTCGAACGAAAACCGCTGCCTTACACACATAACTCTCTTTTTTAAAATCATTTGGACTTCAAACTATTTCTATGATGAATACACTACATCCAAAGCCCCATTCTCAAATTTGAGATTATTCTACATTTAGTAAATATGATTTTTCCAAGATTTTATGAACTTAAGATACGAGTGGCGGACTTTGACTAAAGCCTGCCACTGCAAACTTTTTGAAAATTTTAGAAAGTTAGGCGCGGATTGTCGAAATATTGCCGTGGCGGGCATTTTTTTTGCCTACCACTGGTGCAATACTAAGCAGTGGCGGGCACTATTCATGTGCCCGCCACTGCTTGCTTTCGTACCGTGGGCCAATTTGGAAGAGTATAGTAGTGGCGGATAGTATATTTAACCCGCCACTGCTGCGTGAATTACAGTGGTGGGCTATTTTTTTACCCGCCACTACTACTTTTCCAAAATAGCAATGGAGGGTTTTAGGCAATGCCCGCCACTGAGTTGAGGCCACCTATAAACCTTTTCCCAGTAGTGATGCCATGCCCACAATTGCTTTTTGATGATCGGAGACAACCATCATGAGAAATCCAGTCTGCACACAGAGCTTGGAAGTGATATCAAGTAGGACAATCATCGTATAGAAGAGACCATCGACCCTTGCCTCAAGGTCATTGCTCATCATCCAATAAGAGTCTATCCCCTCACCAATTGTATCGGCGTATGCCTTAGAAAGTTTATCACGTTCCTTGATCTTTTCCTTTATTTCATCGGGGGTTGGTTCTTCCATCTCGCACTCGCGTGGTTAAAACCCTAGAGGAAACAGAGGAATAGATCCCCGGATGTTAAATAGATAAGGATTTGGGGGGTACTCATGCTTCTTGTTCATCTCTTTCCTTCTCTTCCTCTTTCTTCTCTTCCTTTTTCTCCTAGGGCATCTCCTCCTCCTTGGATACCACCTCTGTCGGCGCTACCTCCTTGATGCTCATCTTCCCGAGTTCCTCCCAACTCTTCAGGATCATCTCCTCCAAATTGGGAAGAGGGACGATCTTGGTTGAGGGAGAGGTTGAGGAAGATCCCTTCTCGTTGTTGGAGATGATCGCAGCACCGTTCTTGGTCATGGCGGCGGACGACTTCTTGATCCTGTAGAACAAGGTTTGATGGAGAGGTGGCATGCAACGGATGCTAGGGGTTATATTGATAACGAGCTAAGGGGTGTGACTCCTGGGCTTATATAAATTGTTAGAAACCCCAATAATCTCGAGATCAATCTTGTAGAAGAAGTTAGAAAGAAATCAGAACAAAATTGGGTAAGTTCCTGGAAAACAGAATGAAAGATGGACATCGGAACGAGCGCAGTCACTCGTACCGGTGTTCACCGCGGGAGTTTTTTTCCAGAAGACTCACCAAGCAGCAAAAGTAATAGAAGAAATGATGGCCTTCGGTACAAGCAAGCTGGCTCGTACCAGAGGTCGTACCGGTACCACTTTCATAGGTCTTCAAGTCTAGAATGTATGACGGTCTATGGTATGAGCGGAGTTGCTCGTACTATAGGTCGTAGCAAACTCTTGGTGAAATCCGCTAAGGCTTCCGAACAAATGACAGCCTTCAGTATGAGGCTTGCTCGTACCATCAATCGTACCACCTGCTAAGACCATTGTTTTGCTTGGAAAATTGTTAGCAAAACTTTTATTTCACTTCTAACTTAATCTACAAAATGCATTGGAGTTTTTATCAAAATTACATGGTAAGGAGGTTAGGACTTACGGTCTCGAGTGCCATTGCTTCCTCGGGTGTTATAAAGTTTATTACCTCTACTTCCTCTCGCTCGTCAGTGTGGTAAGGCTTTAGGCGCTGTCCGTTCACTATCCGAGGTGTGTTCTTTTCTCCTTTCAGTCTTATTGCTTCCGAATTATATACTTCTTCGATTTTGTAAGGGCCTTTCCACCTGGATCTAAGCTTACCTAGAAAAAACTTTAAACTAGAGTTAAAAAGGAGAACCTTGTCTCCAACATGAAACTCCCGTTTTAAGATCTTTCTATCATGCCAATTCTTAACCATTTGTCTAAATAGACGGGCACTTTCATAAGCCTCATTTCTAAAATCATCTAGATCATGCATGTCTAGTAATTGTTTTTCTCCTGCCTCTTTGAGATCAAAATTTAATTTTTTAATAGCCCAGAAGGCTCTATGCTCTAACTCTAGAGGTAATCTAACTATAGAGGTAAATGGCAACCCTTACTGTACACCATTCTATACGGTGTTTACACCATTCTATACGGTGTCATATCCATTGGATTTTTGTAAGCTGTACAGTAAGCCCAAAGTGTGTCATTAAGCTTGTGTGCCCAATCCATTCTTGATTTTCCCACTGTCTTTTGGAGTATCATCTTAATCTATAGATTGGATAACTCCACTTGTCTACATGTCTGTGGGTGATAGGGTGATGCAACTCAATGTGTGACTCCATATTTGCGGAGGATCCTCCTAAAAATGCCTTGTGTAAAATGGGATCCACCGTCAGTTAAAGGAATTTTAGGTACTCCAAACTTGGGGAAGATAATGTCCTTGATCATCTTGATAGAAGTAGCTGCATCGGCATGATGAGTTGGGACAGCCTCCACCTGTAGGAGATATGCCCTAGAGGCAATAATAAATGTTATTAATTATCTCCCTGTTCATAATTAGGTTTATGTTCCATGCTATAACTGCTATGGTTCTCGAGTCTACAAATAAAATGAGGCTTGGAGGAAGACTCATATGCACGTGTGGAATAATAAACGGTAAAATGTATTCCTAGTCAAGCCTCTATGACTGGCTCAAGTATTGCATGATGATCCTGTTTTCCTGATCATGGGCATGACTATGCCGGCAATTTTGAGGGCACAATGTTAGCAGAACATTTGTGTTGAATCGACCCAAATTGATGTTATGCTATGAGATTCTTTCGTCATAAGTTTATGGTTAATAACACAGAGATGGTTAACGTTTGCATAATTCCTTAGACCATGAGAGTATCGAGTTTCTTCATGCTTGATTCATGAACTTTGGGGTTTGTTAAACGTCATCCGTAAATGGATGGCTATTACGGCGGCTTACGGGTTCATGGGAAAGTATATCAAGTAACTTGATAGCTCAAGATTGGGATTTGCTCCTCCGACGATGGAGAGATATCTCTGGGCCCTCTCGGTGTTACGGTATCCATCATCGTCTGGCCAGACACTTTGTGATTTGATCACGGGGATTCCAGAACACGGTAACGAGAAAAGAGAACAATACCGGTAACGAGGTAACTAGCATAGTGGACAAGTTGTTGATCCACGGGAATGCCAACATGTCTCACCTCGGGTATTTGTAACATATCGCGAAGCAACAAGAATAGCACACGACAACTGGAGGTTCACTCGAATATTCATTCGTGTGGGTATAGGGGTCAATATGGGTGTCCACGGCTCCGATGTTGATCATTGATCGGAAGGGGTTCCGTGTCATGTCTATACTTCACCGAACCTATAGGGTCACACGCTTAAGGGTCATCTATCTGCTGAATACTAGACAGGGAGTCTGAGAGAAAATCACCGAAAAACTTTCGGACACCGAAAAAGTTTCGGACAGCGGAAAAGTTCCGCAGAGAGAGGTCACCGGATGAGTTCCGGTGAAACTGAAAAGTTGTTTCAGAGGATACCATAAAGTCAAATTGGTTTCGGCACATGCCCGATAATTCTTGGAGGGTGCCAGAATCATTCTGGAAACTTTTGGGAATTTTCTGGAAGAAAAAACGGAAATGTTCCGGAGCTGCCGGAACCACTTCAGATGCTTTTCGCAGATGAAAATCACTAATCTGGAATTGTTCCAGAACGCGTTGAAAATTATTTTAGTGGGTACTGGAAATGTTCTAAGCCCACATAAATATTTTCAGTTCGAACGGACGCTGAAAAATGTCGTCGTGAATAGTGAAAGTGCTTTTTGGGTGGCTTCTTGGAGAAGCCACCTTGAGGGTCCTTTGGTATTTTTCCCCTTGGCTTCTTGGAGAAGCCACCCTTGGGCTTTGGGCCTAATAGGGGTGGGGGGCTGCCTAAAGACTCACTCCTTCTCACATACATGTGCCATTGCAATGATCTGGCTTCTCTCTCCCTCCCCGCGAAATAGTTTCGTAGAGCCAAAGTCTGTCTGGGTTCCGGTGGGAACTAGTTCTGGACGGCGAAGCCCTGCCGGATAGATGACACCGTATGTGTGCAACTCTGTAGAGAGGTCGTAGTTTCGATCTTAGTGCCCGAGGGGCTGTTCGAGAGTGCCTCCCGAAGGGCTGTCCAAGTGACGGTCCGAGTTCTGTGAGTCCTCCCGAAGGGCTGTCCGAGTGACCGTTCGAGTTTCGAAGGTCCTCCCGAAGGGCTGTCCGCGACACCGTCCGGGGGACTGTTCGACCGCCTCCCGGAGGGCTGTCTGAAGGGAAGACGAGGGGATACATCCTCGCGGTTGGGAGGTTGTAAATCCTAGCTGCGGGGATCTGCACCGCCGATCGTCATCGACTCTACTTCCGCTGCGCTACGAGTCGGTAACGAAAATGATCAAACCTTATATGCAGTCTCCATAGTGGTCCTGGGCTGGTGCGTAGGTCAGAAATTTTTGTTTTCTGCTGCGTTACCCTACAGTGGTATCAGAGCCGTGCTATGCGTAGATGCAGGTTGCGATCTAGAATACATAGTGATGTATGGGTGTTGCACAATATAATTAGGTAGTAGATGAGTTCTATTACTGAAAATTATTTGTGCGGGTAGCAGATGAAATCTGTTACCCGATGTTCTTGTTGCTTCCCTGGAATTTGCATATTTCTGATCTTGATAACAGCATGGTGGAGTTTCAATGTTCTGGCAATCCGCGATCCTGATTGATCAACGAAGTGCTAACAGTTCATTGAATTCTACCGTAGTTAAAAAGAAAGATGAAATTTCGCAGACAAAAGGGCAATGCAAATATGATCTGCACGGGGGTCATGCGTATGACGAAGTTTAGTATGGGGTTCAAGATTTTATTATCTTGTGCTTCATACACCCCACATTGTTAATCTAGCGACTTGAATTATCATACTTGATGATGGACGTTGGTAGCTTCGGTTTGTTTCGAAACCTTAGAAGCCACGTAAAACAAGTTTTTGCTTGAACCAATTAGAGGCGTCTAACTTGGTTTTGCAGGAGGGTTTGCATGTGCATGTGATGTGGTATAGCAGTGCTCATAATAATTTGATTATGTATGAGATGACTATATAATGTAAATTTATTAACATGACCTGCGTGTCATGATTCGGCATGATGGCTGGAGCCATATGATTGCACTTTAATGACCTGCGTGTCAACCTTGTTGTAATGCATTATTTTATTAGCTATAGAGATAGCAATATTATCTGGTGCATCGACAAGGTGGTGGCAATCTTCGCGAAGGTGAACACCAACGAGAATGCCAAAGACGAAGAAATACAAGACTTCTCCGTCAGAAAGGGCTATACCATATCATGCTATTATGAATTGCCTGAGATGTTTATCCCTTATGATGCGCCCTTCTTGATTGCGCGGTAGTCGCTTTTATTAGGGTGATCTCTCACAAAAATATCAAGTAGTTAGTGTTCTCCCAAGTGTAGCACCGTCACGGCACCTAACTTTTCGGGGCATCGCAGGATCTCCCTGGGTGCGAACAATTAGGGATGTGTGAGGCGGGTGAGTTGAGACCTCGCAGCAAGATCACTTGGTTGTCTTGACGTTCTGGAAGGATCTCCCTGAGCTCGGAACACGCCCATCGAAAGATGAACAAGAGTCACATAGAGATGTGATCGGCAAGTTTGCCTACCGATTGAAGTTCGCGCCATCAGTGTTCATCTCGTTCAATGGCGTTGAATGGAAATGCGGGTCTTGAATCACTCGCAATCAATTATGAGAGATATTGATTTGAGTGGGAGCGCGCTGTAGAATTAATTCTTTTAATTCTCAGTGCAATTAATTTTGAACATTGTCTAAGTGTGATTTGCATAATAGTTGTAGAATAATGGCTCGCGTTTCCACCTTCCCTATTAAAATTGAATAGCTGTTAAATATCTGGTTAAAACTTTACGGTTGGTAACGTAATGTGAGGATTGTCCTCAAGAGTGCCGAGAAGGACTTTGTCCTATCGCATACTTTCGGTATTCTCTCGCTTATGCTATGGATCATGTGACTCTCGTCCTTCGATCCAAAAGCTAGAATTCCGTTTCAGTCAAGTGCAATATGTTTGCTTCCATGAGACCCGAACTTCGAAAGTTTGGATAGTTATGTGATATTCATGGAATCTGAAAATCATTTTCAGAGACAGACAAAGGCTAAAAGATATGAGATATCCAAAGCAATGTTTGTTTGCAAACTATTAGTAAAAGAGTTTACTATGCATTTGACTGATAAGAGAGGGATCCAGAAGAACGCCTGTCATATGATGAAAGGTGAATAAAACAACAACTTAAAGAGAAAGGAAGTGTCCAAAGGGTGTTAGTGAAACTTTCACGCCTAGGAAGTCCGGGGCTAACGGCACTCTTAAGTTGGGTGCTTCTTCTGAGAGTAGAAGAAATACTAAAAGTTAAATTGTTAGAAGTATAATGGCAGAAAGAAAGAAGACTGGAATATCCAGCTCATGTATGAATGTCATACAAGTTTTTGATGTATAGAAGGCTAGTCAAAGATATAGTTCTTGGGAATTATGATTAATTTGTTAAATCACTGATTCTTGGGTATTGTGAGTTAATCATAGAGATACCCGCTCGATTGCATTCTGTTGCAACTCGATGTAAGAACTACTATGGCCTGAAAGACTGGCCAGGAATGAGGTTTAGGTATACACAGGGAACATAGTAAATGTTACTATACCTTCCATCGGTGTATTACCGTCTGTATTTATTTTCATAATTCATTTAGAGTTTTACAAACTCTAGCCTTTGCATAAAGTAATCTTGCAAGAAGGTTGTTCATAAGAGAACTTTTTATGTTCGATGTTATGAATAACATAAGGGCCATACTTTCATTGAGAATGAGATGCATGTTATGAATAATGATAATAATATATTACCTCTGGATTTACTTTCATAATTCATTTTAGAGTTTTACACACTCTAGCCCATTGCACAATGTTTGTTGCAAAAGAGTTGTTCATAAAAGAACAATTGTTGTTCAGTATTATGAATAACATGAAGGGCCATACTTCCATCCAAGATGGGATGTATGTTATGAATATTGATGGTAAAATGATACATCCATAACACTGACGCTAAATGTCGCAAGACTAAAAGAATACCACACAAGTGTGGCACTGCATTTGGTCACATTGGAGAAACCCGCATGGAAAATTCCATTATGATGGATTTTGAAGTCGTTTGATTTTGAATCATCTGACACTTGCAACTTTTCTCCGAAAAGTGAAGTGACTGAAATACCGTTCACAGGCCATAAGGAACGAACAACAAACTTATTGGTGATCATACATTTGATGTGTGTAGTTCGATAAATGTTGCAAGTAGTGGATTTACTATCTTCAGAAATGACTCAAGTAGATATATGGATATTTGCTTGATGGGACATAAGTCTGGATCTTTTGAAATCATTCGAAAGGTTTTCAAAAATGAAGTAGAAGTTATTGTAACAAGAAAATTATGTTTCTACAATTCGATTGCAGAAAGGAATATTTGAGTTACAAGTTTAGCGAATGTCTGATGAGTTGTGAAAGGGGTTTCATAACTTGCACCTCCCGGAGCACCACTGCAAGTGGAAAGTCCGTGAAGATGTAATCGAACCATTTATGACATGGTAAGATCAAAGATGACATAAATAAATTTGCCATTATCCCTTTTAAAGAGTGATGCTTTAGAGACTGCGGCTTTTACACTGAAAAGAGCTCCATCGGGTCTATTGAAATGACACCATGGTATGGTACGCCCAACCATGTTATATCTTTTCTTAACATTTGGAATATGGGGCTTGTGTAAAAGGTTACAAACCTATTCCAAATCAGACAAGTGCTACTTTGTAGGTTATCCCAAGCAATTGGGTATTCCTCCCTCACTATACCGAGGCAAATAGGTTTGCCACAAAGAACGGTATGCTTTTTGAAGAAAATGGTTCTTTCAAAAAGGTGAGTGGGAGAATAATGCAACTCGACGAGATAACCAGTATCTCCGTCATCAGGTCAAAGGAAAGAGACCTTGGAAGTAATTCCAGTGTTTCCTACTGCGACTGATACGGAAGTCTCTACAATAAAATGTATGGACTTCGGTCAAACTTGCAGCTAAACCACGTAGGCAAGGCTCGTGCAAACCTCTCAGGTGCGCAGACGAGATATTGTTGTCAGACAACAGTATACCTACGATACACAAGGAAGCGTTGATGGGCCCTGACTCCGGAATTGGCTGAATGCTAATACAACCCGAGTTAGTTTCCATATAAGTGATTCAAGATTAAAACCTTGATACACCTTTCGGAAGACTTAGAGTCTAACGAATATTTATGGAACTATAAACTGATATGGATAAAATGTTTTATCCATAAAGCTCGACTTGTTGAAATAACAAGTTCAAGGAGTTGACTACGATGAGGTTGTTTCATCGTAGCGATGCTTAAAGTCAGTTCGGGTTGAACTAGCAATTAATACAAATTTCATATCATGAGATATGAAACAAGGGATGACAAAAGGATTTCCATCTGATGGAAATGAAACCAAGGACTTGCATGTGTTACAGTCCAAGGTATTTTGTGAGTCCAGAGGATGCTAGTAAGGGTGCAAACTTCAGAGTTCCAGCGATGGACAGAAGAGAGCAAAGTGGAGTCGGAATCTTCGTGTTTTGATGAAATGGTCAAAGGAGTTTGACTTCATCAATGGGTAACGAAGATGCTTATAATTCAAGAAAGTAAGTGGGAGCCTAATAATATTTCTAAAAACCTTGTGTGCTTGACACATTGTTAATTGGAAATAAAATTCTTGACACGAATTAGGACTTCATTTGAAAATAGTTTTTCGATGAAGTGCTTGGGCTAAATAGCCTTGATATTAGGCATGATAATCTATGGAGATAGATTTACCTAATGGGGCTAAGCAATGAATACATATTGACAAGATGCTAAAATCTTTTAGCATTAAAAGGCCAAGGAGTGATTCTTGCCGAAGTCACATGGAAAGAGTTTTTGCAAGACTCGGTGTCCCAAAACACTGATGAGCAAAATACATGATGAAGATTCCACACACTCTTGTGTTTGGATTAATCATGTATTCCATGGTATGTAAAACAACCAGATATGTCCGATACTCCCAAGGTGTTGCGAGTATAGATACCAAAGTGATCAAAAGTACTGATCATAGGACAACAGTGAAAAAGGGTCATTGAGTGCAACAGTGGTACTAATGACAAGTTTTCTCGCAAACGGAGATCATGAAGAGTTCATTGTAAAAGGTTACATCGATACAGTCTTCATCTTTTCTCCATGCGATCTTCGATTTAATTTGAGGGTTTTTGTGTTATACACGATATGGTGGCACAGTTAGTTGGAATTGTTCAAACTAGTTACTGTGGCAAATTCTATAACAAAGGGTAAGTATGTTGACGCTTTAGAAGCGACAAAGAAGATGTTGAATCATATAGTTCATTCACGAACTTAGTATGGTTCCAAGATGGCTTTTGTCAATGGGACACTACTGCAGGTAGCTGCTCCATAACTCAGTCTGAGGAATCCAGGTTCAACCTGTGATTCACATACATACAAAACCAAGTCCACACAAAATATGAATTTTGTGAAAGCGTGAAGACGCGAGGATATGCAAAGATACACACGGAGCTGAAGTCGTCAGATCCGTTGGACATCAGGCTATACCACAAGCGAAACATATTTACACCAATGTGTCATAGGTGTAAAGTGCATAGCATTGACTAGATATTGACTCTAGTGCAAGTGGGAGTCTGTAGGAGATATGCCCTAGAGGCAATAATAAATGTTATTAATTATCTCCCTGTTCATAATTAGGTTTATGTTCCATGCTATAACTGCTATGGTTCTCGAGTCTACAAATAAAACGAGGCTTGGAGGAAGACTCATATGCACGTGTGGAATAATAAACGGTAAAATGTATTCCTAGTCAAGCCTCTATGACTGGCTCAAGTATTGCATGATGATCCTGTTTTCCTGATCATGGGCATGACTATGCCGGCAATTTTGAGGGCACAATGTTAGCAGAACATTTGTGTTGAATCGACCCAAATTGATGTTATGCTATGAGATTCTTTCGTCATAAGTTTATGGTTAATAACACAGAGATGGTTAACGTTTGCATAATTCCTTAGACCATGAGAGTATCGAGTTTCTTCATGCTTGATTCATGAACTTTGGGGTTTGTTAAACGTCATCCGTAAATGGATGGCTATTACGGCGGCTTACGGGTTCATGGGAAAGTATGTCAAGTAACTTGATAGCTCAAGATTGGGATTTGCTCCTCCGACGATGAAGAGATATCTCTGGGCCCTCTCGGTGTTACGGTATCCATCATCGTCTGGCCAGACACTTTGTGATTTGATCACGGGGATGCCAGAACACGGTAACGAGAAAAGAGAACAATACCGGTAACGAGGTAACTAGCATAGTGGACAAGTTGTTGATCCACGGGAATGCCAACATGTCTCACCTCGGGTATTTGTAACATATCGCGAAGCAACAAGAATAGCACACGACAACTGGAGGTTCACTCGAATATTCATTCGTGTGGGTATAGGGGTCAATATGGGTGTCCACGGCTCCGATGTTGATCATTGATCGGAAGGGGTTCCGTGTCATGTCTATACTTCACCGAACCTATAGGGTCACACGCTTAAGGGTCATCTATCTGCTGAATACTAGACAGGGAGTCTGAGAGAAAATCACCGAAAAACTTTCGGACACCGAAAAAGTTTCGGACAGCGGAAAAATTCCGCAGAGAGAGGTCACCGAATGAGTTCCGGTGAAACTGAAAAGTTGTTTCAGAGGATACCATAAAGTCAAATTGGTTTCGGCACATGCCCGATAATTCTTGGAGGGTGCCAGAATCATTCTGGAAACTTTTGGGAATTTTCTGGAAGAAAAAACGGAAATGTTCCGGAGCTGCCGGAACCACTTCAGATGCTTTTCGCAGATGAAAATCACTAATCTAGAATTGTTCCAGAACGCGTTGAAAATTATTTTAGTGGGTACTGGAAATGTTCTAAGCCCACATAAATATTTTTAGTTCGAACGGACGCTGAAAAATGTCGTCGTGAATAGTGAAAGTGCTTTTTGGGTGGCTTCTTGGAGAAGCCACCTTGAGGGTCCTTTGGTATTTTTCCCCTTGGCTTCTTGGAGAAGCCACCCTTGGGCTTGGCCTATAAATAGGGGTGGAGGGGGCTGCCTAAAGACTCACTCCTTCTCACATACATGTGCCATTGCAATGATCTGGCTTCTCTCTCCCTCCCCGCGAAATAGTTTCGTAGAGCCGAAAGGCTGTCTGGGTTCCGGTGGGAACTAGTTCTGGACGGCGAAGCCCTGTCGGATAGATGACACCGTATGTGTGCAACTCTGTAGAGAGGTCGTAGTTTCGATCTTAGTGCCCGAGGGGCTGTTCGAGAGTGCCTCCCGAAGGGCTGTCCAAGTGACGGTCCGAGTTCTGTGAGTCCTCCCGAAGGGCTGTCCGAGTGACCGTTCGAGTTTCGAAGGTCCTCCCGAAGGGCTGTCCGCGACACCGTCCGGGGGACTGTTCGACCGCCTCCCGGAGGGCTGTCTGAAGGGAAGACGAGGGGATACATCCTCGCGGTTGGGAGGTTGTAAATCCTAGCTGCGGGGATCTGCACCGCCGATCGTCATCGACTCTACTTCCGCTGCGCTACGAGTCGGTAACGAAAATGATCAAACCTTATATGCAGTCTCCATAGTGGTCCTGGGCTGGTGCGTTGGTCAGAAATTTTTGTTTTCTGCTGCGTTACCCTACACCACCCACTTGGTGACATAATCTACAGCTACAAGAATATGAGTATGTCCATCTAAAGCAGGGAATGGACCTAGGTAGTCCAATCCCCAATCATCAAAGGGTTCACAAACTGAACTGTAATTCATAGGCATTTCCTGTCTCCTTCCTATGTTACCTGTGCGTTGGCAGGCATCACAATTCTTAATGTACCTATGCACCTCTTTGAATAAGGCTGGCCAATACAAATCGAAAAGAAGTACCTTGGCAATGGTGCAGTCGCCTGCATGATGCCCCGCATACAGCCATCTATGACAATTATGAAGAATGGCATCTTTTTCAAGTTCAGCGACGCATCGCTGAATCGTGCCATCCGGGCCATGCCGATAGAGGAATGGGTCATCCCAAAAATAATATTTGAAGTCACTAAAGAATTTCTCCCTATGATTATAATTCATGTCCAGAGGCATATATTTTGCTACAAGAAAGTTAGCATAATCGGCAAACCATGGTACTACTTTTTGAATTGTTGCAAAACTTTCACCTGGAAAGGAATCATTGATCGAAACTGGATCATATGGCATCTTTTCCATTCTTGACAAATGAACCGCCATTGGATTGTCTTCGCCTTTTCTATCGATGATCCGCAAATCAAATTCTTGAAGCAATAATATCCAACGGATCAATCGAGGCTTAGCATCCCTCTTGGTAAGGAGGTATTGTAAGGCTCGATGATCATTATGGATTATTACTTTGGAGTTAATGATATAAGGTCTAAATTTATAATAGGCAAAGATAATAGCAAGTAACTCTTTTTCAGTAGTAACATAATGCTTCTTTGTCTTGTCGAGACTCCGGCTAGAATAATAGACAACATTAAGCCTCTTATCATCTCGTTGTCCTAGAACAACCCCTATTGCATAGTTGCTAGCATCACACATTATTTCAAAGGGTTTATTCGATTTTGGAGGTTGAATAATGGGTGCAGTGATCAAACCCTCTCTTAGTTTTTCAAAAATAGAAATACATTCTTCATCGAAGGAATAAGGAGCACCCTTCTACAAAAGATTAGTAAGTGGTTTTGATAATTTAGTGAAATCTTTGATAAACCTCCGATAAAAACTTGCATGACCCAGGAAGTTTTGCATTCCTTTTACATCATGAGGATAAGGTAAATTTTCTATGACCTCCATTCTTTCCCGGTCTATTTCAATCCCTTTACCTGAGATCTTATGGCCTAGAACCACACCTTCCATAACCATGAAACGACACTTCTCCCAATTTAGGACAAGTCCTGTTTCCTCGCATCTCTGCAAAACTTTGTTAAGATTATGTAGACAATTATCAAAAGAAGTACCCTGGACAGAAAACTCGTCCATGAACACTTCCATAATTTGTTCACTAAAATCGGCAAAGATAATAGAGATGCATTTTTGAAAAGTAGGTGGCCCGTTACATAATCCAAAAGATATTCTCCAGTAAGCATACGTATCGTAGGGACATGTGAATGTAGTTTTTTCTTAATCTTCTGGTTGAATAGCTATTTGAGAAAATCCAGAATATCCATCAAGGTAACAAAAAGAAGTATTATTTGCGAGTATTTCATGCATTTCATTAATGAATGGTAGAGGGTTATGATCTTTTCGAGTTTCCTTGTTCAACTTCCTATAATCAACACACATACGATACCCGATAATAGTCCAAGTCAGAATTAACTCAGTATCTTTATTAGCCACGATTGAAAGTCCTCCCTTCTTAGGGATACAATGCATCGGACTAACCCATTTACTGTCAGAGATAGGAAAAATTATGTCAGTGTCTAATAGACGAATTACCTCTTTTCTTACCACATCCTTTGAATAGGGATTTAATCTCCGTTGACTTTCAATTATGGGTTTTGCTCCTTCCTCTATAGGTACCTCATGTGTGTAGATGGATGGGTCAATACCTTTCATATCTTTCAACGAATACTGTAGAGCTTTGTGCTATCCTTTTAACACTATCATAAGTTTTTCTCCTTCTTTTTCTAAAAGGTTAGCATTTATAATAACAGAAAATCTTTCCGTTTTGTCAAGAAATTCATACCTTAGCCCCTCTGGTAATGGTTTGAGGTCCGGGGGGTGAAAATTCTTCATCTCCCTTTCCTTCCAGGATTTAATACACCTCATTGACTAGACGGTCTACTAGTGGAGTTGCATCCATGATTCGTTCAATTTCCTCTTTTCATTGGTCTTCTACTCCCACTTCTTGCTAAACTAGGATTCTTTCTATCTCATCTTTTTGAGTACTGAGGTATATAGTAGCCAATTGAGTTATAGTTTTCTCTTCTTCCCGGGGTTCATCTGGATAGGGTTTGCTTATGATTTCCGAGAATGGAAATTCCAATCTTTCTTGCCCAAACTAGAGGGATATAGTATTTCTTTTTCGATCCATTTCCACACCTCCAACGTTTAAGAATGTCGTCCCAAATACTATAGGACAATGATTATTTTCTGACATTCCTAGAATGAAGATATCAATAGGATAGATGAAGGAACCGAAAATGACATTGACATTTCTAAGAATATCGAAAGGTTCCCTGTCGGTTTCATCCGCAAGTTTAATAACAATGTCAGTTGGTTACAAAGCATAGGGGGCTATATCATTGTAAATTTTAGCATAAAGGCTATAAGGAATAATATTAATCGGAGAATTGAGGTCGCATAAACCAAAATATGATGTGCTTCCAAAGGAACATGACAAAACTAATTTACCAGCGTTCTTACCTTCCATACATCTGTTAATATACAAGGTAGTGTCCTTGCCAAGTTGAATATCATCATTGCTTACTGCCTTAGGCACTGCAAGTTCCTTGGCAATATTTATCTGAGGTTTGATCCCGCATTGTAATACCTCTACCTTCTTCGTTTGCTTTTGCGGAAGATTTGGCCCTTCCAATTGTAACTTTTTCTGAGGATATGACAATTGTGGAGCATTTGAGATCTTACAATTTTTATTTATTCTGGACGCCAACCTTGCCTCCTTGGCCTTCTTGGTATAATGCTCCCAATTTTCTTTAGGGACCTGTAAATGCATAGAAAAGTCTTTTATGATCTACAAAACAATGTCAGAGTCCACATTTTGTTCTCTGCTAATATCTTTTATCTTACCTGTCTCGGAGAAAGTTTTGACACAATCATAATTGGGCTCTATTCCTCCTCTACCCCCTTTATCTAAATTTCAAGTTTCTTGATTGCATCGAATTTTGTCTAGCAACCCCCAAGCTTGAGTAATAGTATAGTCCATAAACGCCCCTCCAGATGCAAGATTAATCATTTCCTTACACTCGCTATTATGCCCCCCATAAAAAAATGCAACACAATCCAGGGTGGGTAATAGTGAGGAGGACAATTGCTGAGAAGAGAGCGGTACCTTCCATAAGTAAACTAGGCTCTCACCTGGTTTTTGTTGAAAGCTGTCAATCCTTTGCCTCGCTTCGTAGGTTTTTCTTTCAGGATAATAGGCGGTGAAAAACGCAGTAGATAGTTTTTCCCAAGTGTCGAAGGTTCCTGTGGGAAGATCAAGTAGCCATGCTTTTGATTGGGCTGTCAAAGAATAGCCGAATAATTTAAGTTTCATTTTGTCATAAGAGAAAGCATTAAGTTTAAATGTCCCGCAAATCTCATCAAATTGCTGCACATGTTGATACGAATCCTCCGTACCGTCCCCTATGAATGGCTCACACCGTAGCATGTCGAGTAGCCTCGGGTTGATCTCATATGTTGGACCAGTAGGTCTCTGTCCCAAAGATACGAAAGTGCTTCCTAGAGAAGTCCCAAGAAATTAATTGCGGCGAGCTAAAAAAGATGTTCAGACTCGGGCATGGATGCTTAATACCTACAAAATAACTCTTAGTTCACAAAAATAAATCAAAACTTAAAACAAAGACCAAAAGCGCTCACCTCCCCAGCAACGGTGACAAAAAATCTTGATGGACTGCAAGTGCACAGGGTTCAGCTGTAGCTTTTTTTAAGTAAGAGTATCGATCCCATAGGGAGCACATGAAATGCACTTTGTCTCTTATAGAGACTTATGAGATTGTGCTTGAAAGCTAGTTGTAGGTGAAAAGCAAAATGAAGGCGGAAATCTGTAATATGTTGACTGAAAGATGACGGAAAATAAAAACGTGCAAAAGAAGTAGAAGAGCAACGCAGAGTGAATGATGTGATGAAATCCACAATAGGACTAAGGCCTTCTTAGGGAGTCTAGATTCCCCACTTGTATGTGTCTAACGTAACATATGCGGTTGCATAGTTCTAGGCTGGATATTCGAGCCACTCTTCATGTTTGTAATTGGGTGGAGCCAGGTACAGTATACGAGCTATGAGTGTAGTCTCCGTATCACACACGCCACCGTAGTTTCCCCACACTGGTTCTCACTACGGTGATTAAGGGTTTCCCCGTGGATGCGGCCACACTAAGGGTTCTCCATTACTCCCCTCTGAATTGCAAAGGTGGGGAAGAGAGGATATTACTGTCACCTCTTTACCCCTACATCCCAACCTTTACAATGACAGTAATACGCTCCATGGCCATACAAGGTGGAAATCCTGAGGGGGCCCCTTCACAACATTCATGGAGGCTATTAATTAAATCAAACATTCAAAAGAGGATCTCATATGTCTATAAGTGTTCAGCACCTATACATACCAGGGTTCATCCATATCCGTGAGAACTAAGGGGATCACTCAGACATGGAGATAACAAGCATCATATGAACGGTGGTCATATACATGAATGACAGATCGGAGTAATACACGTACGAATCCTCTAGGGTTCGGTATTACAAGGGAGTGAAAGTGGGGCGGATATGAAGACGGTGATGGAGATGGTTGATGCTAGTGTCTCATTGTATGAGATGTTGGTGATGCCGATGCCCTCCTTGTCAATTTCCCCTCTGGATACCTTCTGGAGGCTAGGGTACCTGGTTCTGGATGTGTTTCTGCTATCAGCTTGTGTCCCCTCCTCGATCCGATCGCATAGGGGTAATATACTAGACCAGAGGGAGGCGGCGGCAGCTGGTACGACCGGCAGTACGAGCGCGCACGGTCATACCTGATGCCATCATTTTCTCTAGAGCCCTTGTGGCGACTGGTTTCTCCTCCAATTTGCTTCTCCTTTTTATGGTAGTCTTTTATCATGTAAACTATCATGACTTTCACACCATAATCCATGGATTTTCTACTTATGCCTCGAAGTACCTCCGTGGGTGCAATCCAGGCGAAAACAAATAAAAAAGTGGTGCACGGATGTGATAAAATCCGATAAACCCTACAGCTAAGATGCAAATCAAAATGTAAAAATAACGCAGAATTTGGACTCATCAGTGCCCTTCCGACCTGAGTAAGTGCTTGTCTGCTTTATGCTTTCATAGTTTTTCCATAAGGATTTTACATACGATACTTCTAAGCTTGGTCATATTCGTGAAATGTTCATCTGTTTTCGCGGCGACCACAGGATCATCATAGTGTTACAATGGAGGAGGTTCGTTTCTTACTTCATGGATTCCATGCAATTCCCAAACAAATACTGGATGCTCCTGCAGGAACTTCTTGATGATAGTCTCCTCGACTGGAGTCTCGCCGAAGGGCACATCGTGAAGAGGATCCATAGAAATAATCGGCTCTGCTTCCGCCATGGCACTCAATTCTATTGCAGGCAGCAACTGAAGGGCAGTGTGACATGTGGCTTCTACGTCTGCCTCTTCATCGAACAGTTTGCATAGTTGAGTGGCACGTTCAAGCATCTCGACGACATCATCAAATGGAGTCAAGGCCTACAATTTGCACTGATCGACTCGGGCAAAGAGTTTGCATGCCTCCGGGATACATTCATGTATGCCATCAACAATGAGGTCCGCTCGTCAACTGGGTTCTTCCCTGCTGAAGCCGGCGAAGATGAGTCAAATGAATGAGAGGAGCGCTTGAAGGCAGTTAACGACACTATGCCGGCCTTGTAGGACTCAATCGCCGCCGCATACATTTACTTTAAATGACTATACACTTGCCTATTGTTGTTTAATTAGTTGTACACTTTGTCAACTATTCATTCTTTGTTACTCATTTATTGTGCCTTGTTTATTGGTAGTTATTAGATAATTATGTGATGTTCTCTATTGAAATTAGTCAAAAACCATCCAAATGTACCGCCACGATATCAAAACGCTGCTGTGGCACGGCAGCACTTCTGGACAGAAATGGTGCCATGGCATCAAAGAACGCTACCATGGCAACACTTCTGGATAGAAATGCTGCCATGACCCCAAAAAACTCTGCCGTGGTACCACTTCTAGACAGAAACGCTGCCATGGCAGCAAAACACAGCCGTGGCATCGTTATTTTTTGACCTTGGCGAGGTTACCAGTGGCGGGTGGACAGGCTGGCTCGCCACTGGTAGGGACTTTCACCAGTGGCGGGTGGGAATACCTAACCACCACTGGTAACCGCGGTCGCCCTGTCTGCCACTGTTAGCCATTTGGTGTCTGCCACTGCTAGCGTATTCTGCAGTAGTGAAATGTAAGTAGAAAATAATAGTGTTTTCATTTCCCCCATCTCCCCAATTAGCACTCTTAAAATTTGACTTGTTTATTTATTTTCATTTCCATTTCCCTATTTTTTTTTTGATTTTGTCACGGTTGCCAGGTGTGTGAAGTCATCACCACACCATCATTAAAACCGTGGTGAAGCAAGGGACTCAATCTAGACGGTTTGACACTAGAGGGACCAAGAAATTCTGAAATCGAATTTGAGGAACCAAACTTAGTTTTTGGCAATAATTAAGGGACCAATTAATTGCATGTTTGTTTACCTTGTCGGAACGATGTGGAACGCATAAGAGAAACAATTTTATCTATCATTGTACATACATACATGACACCGTGTTTTGTTAATACACGACACGCCCGTTCGTCACCATGGCTGATGGATCGAGCGCTGGATCAGGAACACACGTCTCCGCCTTGGACGGATGCATACCTCACATTCATCATAAAATGTCAAGGTTACGATGTTTAGTTCTGGAGTAGATGAAGTGATGCTGACATATGAGGTGCACCGATCTACCGCGCGCCGATCAACTTGGCCTGCTGATCTCCAGCAAATGTACTGGCACCATTCGATCAAAACCATCGATCCGTCTCAGAGGAGGGCATCCATCCATATGTATGACCGTGCACATCTCTGAGATGGATTACTTGCAAGGTTAAACACAACCAACATACACAACTCCCTCTTGAAGATCATTCATCTAAACATGGCCAGTGTAAGACTAATAGATCGAAGAGCATGTACATATATAAATCATGCAGCAAATAATCAAAACAAAAAAATCAATCTACATATAATCTGATCATAAAGTGACAATTCATCACACCACAACAAATACACCAAAAATTACATCGTATTGACCACAATCATGTAAGGCAGCTCATGTGAACTTTGTATTGAGGAACGGAGAGAGAGTAGATGCCAAATAACTACTGTTATGGACCCATAGTCCAAGGAGGACTACTCACACATGGTCATCGGAGCAGAAAAGTTGAAGAAGAAGGCTCCGGCAGCAATTTCCCCTCAGGCAGAATACCAGGGAAGCAATGTAGATTCGATTGCCTCGGATCGCGGCGAAGCAGCGGTGGAAAAAATCAATGACAAATGCCTCTGAGGGTTTCTGGAGTATATAAAGGCAGGGGGAGAAAGAAGTTTCGGAGGGGGGTGGACAGGGGGCCACACCCTCAAGTCCTTGGCATGTGGGGTGGGCGTGTGGGGCCCACCTAGCCCGTCTTTTGGCCTAGGTGTCTTCTGCTGATAAAACTTCACGAAGCGATTTTTCTTTATTTTTTTTATCCCTGGAAAATACTTTTTCCTGATGCACAAATATTGCAAAAAAGACAACTGGCACTTGGCACTAAATTAACATGTTAGTCCAGAAAAATGATTAGAAAATATGCAAAAACTATGTATAAATGATATGAATATAGCATGAACATAAGAAATAATATAGATATGTTTAAGACGTATCAGCAGGCGACGGGGAGAAGGGGAGTAGACCTGGGGCTGAGACGAGGGGAGTTTTATAGCGCCTTTGCTGCAAACCTAGCCGGCTTAGTAGCATGTGAAACTGGCTCAAATGCAGTGCATGAAAAAAAGAGGGAGAATGGGAAGAAATAAGAAGAAAAGGTGGGGGAGAAAAGGGTGTCAATCCGGACCTATAAGGAGACCGGATGAGCGGTGGCTGAGGGGTTCATGAGCACGGCGCGACCCTCTGCCCTAGATGCCCATGGTGTGGAATGGGGTCATGGAACGGGACGACGGGGCGGAAGGAGCAGGACATGTTGAACCGGATGAAGTGGGGCGGCGGGTTCGGCCATCGTCGAATAGGCCGTGACGTTGCCCGTCACCCGGGTTGAAACGCCTCTTACGTTATACCCGCAAGACTGAATTTTATATGCCAGAAACATCATCTAATGCACACATAGCAAATATTTTTCTCGATACTATTCGATGATATTTTTGCCATTGATATTTGATGATATGATTTTTCAACCAAGTGGATTTTCCACTTTGGCGCAGAGCAAAGTTTCATGTTTTCATAATTTATTTATATATTTAAAAAAATTAAAAATCAATAACCTTCGAGTTCGTGTTTGAATTCTTCCACTCAAATGTTGGAATTTTCCCAAACATTTCTTGGATAAAACCTACAAATATACTCAATAACCTAAATATGATTTGTCAACAATTTTTTTGCATTATTTCTTGAACTTGTAGCTCAAATTCAAATTATACCCATTACGTTAATCGTGAAAAATGTCAAATTTTGACATGGAACATGTTATGGTGTCTGCTGAGTGTAAAAAAATTTCAATGTCAAACGATGAAGCAACTGTCACTTCGCCCACAAAGTTAACATGTTCCCTTCAAAACTAGGATTCTTCCTCGGAGATGCTTTGGTTTCTAAGCAGTCTACGTCACAAATTTTGTGAAACCTTCTCAATTTTTTTCCATAGCCTTTACATGTCATATCATGACACATGCCAAGTTTCATGTTTTTCAGACTTCATTTACATTTTTTAAAATTTAAAAACCAATAATTGTTGAGTTTGCACTCTCCAAAACATATTCTTCATCAGTTTACCTAATATTTGGTACACAATTTTCTTTTACACTAGTATGCACAAATGTGCCTCCCTTTTCCATTTTGTTGTGGAATATTTTGTATTTTATATTTTCTGAAATACCAAGTTAAGGTACCTTGTATAGAACCTTCAATTTTTTTTATCTAAAGCATCCCTAATTTTTTCCACATGAAACATATTACATTACATTACTAACTTGAAATTTTGGCAATTTTCAGGAACCATTTGCTACTTTCAAGACATTAATTGCACTTCTAGCTATTTACCGAATAATATTCAATTTTGAACTACAAGTATATAAAACAGGGCTATAAATTCAACAAAAAGTCCTATTTAGGTATATATATATATTATATATACTATATATATATATATATATATATATATATATATATAGGATAGGACTATTTTGTTTCTAGTAACAAAATATTATCATGTTACTATCAGGCCCTTGTAGACGCCCGATCCATTTTGCACAAACTGGTGTTGTACCCACCCGAACCGATGTGGCCCGAAACAGAGAAAAAGCCCACCCAGCTTCTTCTCAAACCTCCCCTCCTCGCCGGCTCTGCCCCCCTGCTTCCACCCGCTGCCGGCCGCCGCCCCCTGCTCCCACGGGTAGCCGGCGGCCTCCCTGCTTCCACGCGCCGCCGGTGGGCCCCTGCTTCCAACCCCCCGCCATCGGGGGCCACCCCAGCGCCACCAATCGCCATGACCAGCATTCCCCGCAGTGACTGTCGCATCGCGTCGCCGCATTTGGTGGCCACATCGCGCCGTCCAACTCGGCAGTCCAACTACTTGCTCCACAGTCGGTCACTCAAGGAGCTGGGTGCAGGCCACCCCGTGCTCCGCCCTGAATCTGACTCAACTTTCATCCTCTATCTTGTTTCTCATATTATGTTGTTTCTCTTCCTCTCATCTTGTTTTTTGTATGAATCTGCATTTTGGTTATTAAATTCAGTACAACGAAACACAAGAATCCCCAACGGGTACCAAATTACTGATTCCTTAAAACAATTAGTAGATTTCGCCATTGGTTGGTCTACTTGTGTAAATCTGTCAGTTCATGACAAGTAACTTCTGATGCTAGGAATGTAGGATGTTTGTGTGAATCTTGCTTGTTTCAGAGGAAATAAGAGTTGGTAGTTGCATCACATGGTGTACTGAACAACATAAACATGGTGTACTGAACAAACATACGCATTCACATAAACATGCCAAGAACTCCTCTTGCTATACTAGTGCTTGTACTTTTTATTTTCTTGTTTGGAAAATGGTTTCTTAACCTCCTAGCAGCTTGTCTCACATTTCATCTAATTTAGTTTCAGCTAAAACTAGAGCTAATGCATTTGTGGCATTGGATGAGGTTGCTAGGAAGATTTATTGTTGGCGCTGCCTCTCAAGCAACACCGCTTCTTCTTCCTCATGTTGCCTCACACAACTCTTGCTTCTTCTCTCATGAAGACACACACACACATGGTGGGGAACTCACACACACACACACTTGCACCAAGGAAGATGAACAATAGCTTTGCCAAAGACACTTCCTTGATGACTACACGGTGGCTACATCTTTTCATCAAGCCCTCTCGGCCACCTTTTTCCATTACACAATGCAACTTATATATACATAGAGGATAGCATGGCTGCTATGCAAAACTCACGCCACTACTTGACCCATTACTCCACTAACCACTCCATGCACTAACTAACTTGACTACATGCACTACATGCATGCCCACATACACCGATCGAGTAGCTCCTTCTCAACAGCACACGACCCAGCCAGGCGGGCTAACAAACTCGCTGATTCTCTCAGCTCCAACAACCCATTCCCGCGTGCCCATAACTATTCCCGCGTGATGGTTAGTGCTATCGGGCCAAAGGCCCACTCAGATCAAATATCCAAATCGTTAGTGTTTTGGTAGTGCGGTAACGAGCAGAGACTCATGATCGATGTGACCCCGTCGCCCCGTCTCGAGGACTTGCGGTAAGGGCTAAGAATGCCCGGCCACGCCTCGTATTTAACTCTCGGGTACCCTCCAGGTCTACCCGTCTCCACATCACTCGCGGGTACCCCTCAGGGTCGACCCGCCTTTCCAAGTAACAGTTGTAAAGTCCAAGTATCTGTGTGTCCATAACATCAGGGAATCCGAGGTATCACCCTCGTTGGATTCCTACTTGATGTATACGTCAAGGTGAACTCGGAGGAATCACCCTCGATGAGTTCACATTTGAGGTGTTGCACGTAAGCGTCATTATCGGGTGTGGTGAAGGAGGAATCACCTTCGATGACCACGACCAAACAGCTACTCTACAGAGTTAACATCAGAAGTGCTATACGAGGTATCACCCTCGGCACTCGATAGTAACGCTGCAGTGTCGTACAACTAAGGGGGTGATGTGCGGTGCTGGGGCCTGGTCGTCGAGTCTTCCGATGATCCAGCACGGCAACTGGGACAAGTGGGGTCACTGGGGTTTACTAACCAACCTATTCTTAGCAGTTTAGGATAAGCAGGTAATTATCAAAAGTAGGTTACTAAATCAGGCTATGCATCAGAATAGGTAAAGCAGTAGCTGCAACAATTTCTAATGCAAGCATAAGAGAGAAAGAATAGGTGATATCGGCAGGTTCAAGAGGGGGGGTGCTTGCCTGGAAGCTCTGCGGTAAGAGAAGGGTCGTCATCGATGTAGTCGATCATAGCGGCATCAGCATCGGTCTCAGGGTTTACCTGAGGGAAGAGGGGGAAGAAACAATAAATACAGAGCAAACAAGTGCATTACTAAGCATGACAAGACGATACGCAGAGCTAGGGGTGTTCTAACGCAGTGCTACACGATACCGGCGAAGGGAGAAAACATCCGGGAATGTTTTCCCGAAGTTTGGCATTTTTGAACAGACGAAATGGAGGGGGACGGTTCCACATTCGCAATGCTAGGGGCACGTGGCAGATGAACGGAGAGCGTATTCAGATTCGTCTCGTCGTTCTGAGCAACTTTCATGTACAAAGTATTTTCATCCGAGCTACGGTTTATTTTCTATGATTTTCTAAAGATTTAATCATTTTCTGAAGTTACTGAAATTCTGCCAAGTCCTCAGTTTTAAACATCATTTAGCTGTTTTCCAGAGGCTATAACTAGTGTTCTATTCATCTTATGAAGTGGTGCCTTATACCTATATTGATCACTTTCCTGTGGTCTACAAGATGGTATCAATTGCATCTCTGTTAGATCCCTGTAACTTGTTTATTTTCTGCTCCAAATTTGCTATGGTAGTATATCTTTTTCTAGTTCTTCCAGTTAACAGAACATAGACTTTCGTCATTTTTATAGGAATTAATCCAGGCAACTTTTGGATTTGGTCCAATAGAAGGAATTGAACCTTGTCAAGTGTACTACCCGAACATATTTATTTTAGCTATGTTAAACTTTGTTTAGTTGCTGTTTTGAGGCTGTTCAGGGGGCTAACCATTGCAGTTTTAGAAAAGCTAGCAGCTGCTACAGTGAATCTGCTATAGTAGCTTCACAGTAGAGGAGCGGCAACAGAGCAGCGTGGACGTCGCCGGCCGGCCATTTCCGGCGGCGGATGGGCGCGTGGGTGGGTTCGCTGGATAGCTGCTGCTGCGGTGCGTCGAGCGGTGGCCTGGGGGCGACCGGGGGTGGTCTGCACGGTGGCAACGGCGAGCAGGGGGACGGCCGGCGCACGGGCTCGGTCGGGTGCGAGGTTGCAGCTCGCAACCGAGGAAACCGAGGCGCTAGGAGGCACCTACGGGGCTCCAGGAGCACGTGCACATCGGCGGAGCGTGATGGGGAACACGACAGCGAGGTATTCCCCGGCCATGGCGGACGGCGGGGCTACGGGCGCGACGGCGGATATGCACGAGCTCGAAACTGAGCTGGGAAAATTGGGAAGGTGGAGACGGAGCTCACAGTGGTCACGATGGGCGGGTCGTCGAGCTCAGGGAGGACCGGATGGCTCGACAGCGATGCAAGTGGTGGCGATGTGCCGCGGCCATGCGCGGAGAAGAGGCCCTGATGGCCGCGATGCGGCACTCCCCTGCTTGAGCTGGTGCTGCTAGATGACGAAGACAAGGGCGGCGGTGCTTCTGGCACAGCCCTAGGTGTCGGGGACGGCGGAGAGCGCGTCGGCGGTCATGGCGGCGGTGCGGTGGATCTGGAGAGCGAGGGGGGGGGGGGGCGAGCGAGGGTGAGAGAGAGAGGCGAGGGAGCGGTGAGTGGAGCAAGGGGAGGAGACCGAGGAGGCAGGGGGGTCGGCCTTATCCCCTCCTGGGCATCGCCAACGAGGAGGTCGGGCGGGAGCGAGCCCCTGTAGCGACGCGGCTCGGGGAACAAGAGAAGGCGACCAGGGGAAAAGTGGGCCAGCTAGGCTGGTGGGGGAAAAGGCCCAGGGGGCAGGGGCTTCCTTTCATCTTTTTAGTTTTAGTTTTTCATTTAAAACTTCTCTGCTTTCTTTTATTTTCAAAAAGCAAAATAGTTTTATAAGATACAAAGCTTGAACCTAAATTACTATTATAATTTAGACTACTGCCACAATTGGTTTGGTAGTTAAATAAACTAGTTTAGCATTTTTATAAAACAAAAAGGCATTTGAATAAGTGTTTTAACCACTGTTTTAAATAGTTTAGGGCATTTAAACACTTTGCAAAAAGATGGTTCACCACCAATATTAACAAGTGATTATTTGCCACATGATGAACATTTTTGTTTCTTGATTTGAACAACTTTGCTTTTTCACTTTAAGTTTGAATTGCAATTTGAATTGGAAATTGAAATGAGATAGGACACCAATGATGATCAAGTACTGTTGAACATGATGACCAGACATGTTTAAGAGGTTGATCACTGTAGTGTGAAGCTGGGGATGTTACAAATCTCCTCCACTACAAGAAATCTCGTCGCGAGATTTAAGTGGGAAATTAGAGGGTAACTTCAGGAGAACTGACCTTTATAGGGTTAATTATCTGGTGAATAATTCAGGGAATGTGGCAGAAGTATCTCTCGAGTTGAAATTTAGGAAAACACCGAGAGTAAAGTAAGAGGTTACAATAAGAGGTTTCAAGCGGACAGACAATCGTTCGATGCTTGAAGTAAAGTGTGAAAGGGGTTCAGAGCATCGGGAATAGATCATCTCTCGGAAGGTGGCTCGTGATAACACACAAAGCCAAGAGCAAAGGATACTTCAGAATCAAGGATATACAGGAGAGTCAGGTTACGATCCTGTGGAACTGTGAGGGGTGTCGATCAAGAGTAGGGAGAACGGTGACATCTTACCGGTCACGACAACAAGGTATGTCAGAGCATAGTCTGTCAGTTATGTCGGTAACTTCGTCGGTACCAAGGGTGAGGGACGAAGAGAACCGTTTTCCTGCTCGTTAAAATGAGGCGGACCATTAGGCAAAGTTCTCGTCCATCGGTGGTTACCGGAATGTCATGAACAATAGTAACAGAGTCCCACTGACATGGTTGTACATCGGGGTGTTTTATAAGCAGGGAATTATTTCTGCTTATATCATATAAATCACGAGAAGGCTAAACAAACCAATGGAAAGGAAAATGTGTTTACACACAAGAATTGGGAGTACATCCTGCTCAAGGAAAAGCGGAGCAGGATATACATGATAGGACAACAAGTTCAAAAGTATGTAGATAAAAGGGGCGAGGAAAGATTCATGATATTACCCATATTCCGAAGGAGATTAGTTCGGACCGTGGCGGCCTTTTCACTTCCAAGTTCTGGGAAAGTTTCCAAGTAGCTATGGGAACTCATATTACCTGGAGTTCAGCTTATCATCCCCAATCCCAAGGCCAAGTCGAACGAGTCAATCAAGTGCTTGAAGACATGCTTCGGGCTTGTGTTATTTCTTTCGGCAAGAAGTGGGAAGAATCTCTCCTGTATGACGAGTTCTGTTATAACAACAGCTATCGAGCCAGCTTGAAAATGGCCCCCTTCGAAGTACTCTATGGACGTAAGTGTCGAACCCCTCTGAATTGGTCAGAAACTGGGGAACGACCACTCGTGGGACCGGCCATTATTCAACACGCCGAAGAACAAGTCTGTATCGTTCGAGAAAATCTCAAGGCGGCTCAGGACCGCCAGAAGAGCAACTATGATCGCAAACGATGGGGTTTGACTTATCAACCTGGTGATCAAGCTTATCTGCGTGTCACTCCTACGAAGGGCACTCACCATTTTGGAATCAAGGGCAAGCTAGCTCCGGGCTACATTGGTCCTTTCCGCATTGTTGCTAGACGTGGTCAGGTGGCGTATAAATTGGAGTTGCCGCCGCAATTCTCTCATATCCACGACGTCTTCCATGTGTCACAACTTCGTAAATGCTTCAAGGAATCTCCGCACCGTGCAGTGGATCATGAGATGCTTGAATTGCAAGATGATCTATCTTATAAGGAGCATCCGATCCGCATTCTCGATGAAGCCGAACGTCGAACCCGTCAGAAGGTTACCAAGTTCCTCAAAGTGCAGTGGTCAAATCATACTGAAGATGAAGCCACTTGGGAACGCGAGGATAATCTTCGTGCGGAACACCCCGAACTTTTCCCTTCTACCTCTTAATTCTCGGGACGAGAATTCTTATTAGTGGAGGAGATTTGTAACACCCCTAGTGGTTAAGCTACAGTAATCACCCTGTTGAATATGCCATGTCATCATGATTATCAGAGCCTAATCATCATTTGCATTCAGCTCCTAACTCAAGATTCAAATTAAAACTAAAGTGGAAAATAAAAGTTGTCCAAACCTGAATACTAAAATGTGCCTCATGTTGCAAATATTCCCATAGCATTTATAAAAATGGTTGCAACATTTATTGGAGTTGAAAAAGGACTCAAACATCAAGGAACAGTAGCAAAACAGCACTATTTAATCTTTTTCAAATTAAATAAAATCCAAATAGGCAGATATGGATACCAAACCAATTTCTAGCAGTGACTAATGTTGCACTGTAATTTATGGACCAGTTTATATATTTTATAAAATTCATTTGGGTGCCTAACTATTTGCAAAACAGAGAAAAGAGAAAAAGAAAAGAAAAGAAAAAAACAAAAGGGAAGAAAAACAAAACCCCCCCTCCCCCTGGGCCGCTTGGCCCATCTGGCCAACTACCAGCCGGCCCACCCCACCACTACACAACCCCCCCCCCCCACCGACAGAAACCCTAATCCCACTCCTCCTCTTGTCTCCCTCTCGCTCCCCATTCGCCCCCCCCGATCCAGAACTGGATCGGACCGAGCCCCGACGCCGTGCGTCGACGCCGGCGCCCGTCCCCGCTGCGCCCCGGAGCCCCTCGCCGCTCTCCTGACGCCGCGCCTCGTCGCCCGTCGCCACCACCACCTCGCCGGAGCCTCTCCGCCTCGTCCCCGTGGTCGTCCCCGACCCTCCTCCCCGAACGGCTACCTCGCACCTCGCTGAACCCCCTCCTCACGACGCACGTGAGCCGCTCCCCTTCTCCTCTCTGCCCTCGCACCGCGCGCACCGACCCCGCCTCTGCTCTCGCCCCGCGCATCGCGCTCGGTCACCGCCGCCCACCGCGCACGCTGCTCGCGCCCCTGACTCCGCGCGCCGCGGTCACCCTGCGCCGGGCCGCGCCCCGCACAGCGCTGCGGCCAGCATCTGCCGCGCATGCACGCGCTCGCCCGCGCGACCCCGCCACCACCGCCATCGCTGCAGCTCGCGCGCGCCGCCGCGCGCCTCGTCATCGCCCCCGACCAGCCCCGCTCGCACCCGCCTCCGACCCACAGCCCCGCTGCGCCGCTCGGGGCCGCCAGCGGCCACGCCCGCGCGCCCCTGGGCATGCGCCCGCTTGGGCAGTGCCCAGCGCCCGTGCCCGTTTGGTCCCTTTGGGCCACTGACAACGAGGCCCCACGCCCCAGCCCCTGTTAAAAAAAATAAAAAAATGAATTAATAAAATTAGTAATTAGTTAATTAATTAGTAAATTAATTAAGTTAATTAACTCTAATTAGCTTAATCTAATTAAGTAGATACACTAATTAAACAGTAATTAATTAGCTAAACCCTAATTAACCGAACAGAGTATGACAGCTGGGACCCACGTGTCAGGTTGACTGCTGACATCGTGCTGATGTCATGATGACATCACCATACACTGTTTCGGATAATGTTGAATTTAATAAATAATTAAATTCCAGAAAATTAATAAAAACTTTAGAAAATCATATCTTTTAATCCGTAACTCGGATGAAAATACTTTCTACATGAAAGTTGCTCAGAACGACGAGAGGAATCCGAGTTCGCTGTCCGTTCGTCCGTCACACGTCTCTAACTACCTGAACATGGGACATTCCCCCTCCGGATCGCCTGTTTGAAAATGCAACTTCGGGAAAACTTTCCCGGATGTTATTCCTCCTTCACCTATGTCGTGTAGCACTACGATAGGTCACCCCTAGCACCGTGTATCGTATTGCCATGCATCTGCTTGCTAGTATTTACTGTTTCTTCCCCCTCTTCCTATTCGCTAGACCCCGAGACCGCTGACGATGTCCTGAAGACCGACGCCACCGTTGACGACTTTGCCCTTGCCGCCGAGCAACCAGGCAAGCCCCCCCCTTTGATCATCCCGATATCGCCCATTCTAATTTCTCATGCTTTCATTAGAATTGCTCCTGCTACTGCTTTACCTATTCTGATACATAGCCTGTTTATTGTAACCTGTTGTTGATAATTACATGCATATCCTAAACTGCTTAGTATAGGCTGGGTAGAGACCTATCAGTGACCCCACTTATCCCGACTGCCCCGCTGGATTATCAGAAGACCCGATCAACGGGATTGAAGACCAGACCCTGGCACCGCACATCACCCCCCTTTAGTTGTAACGACACTGCAGTGTTACTATCGAGTGCCGAGGGTGATACCTCGTGTAGCACTTCAGATGTTAACTCTGTAGAGTAGTTATTTGGTCGTGGTCATCGAGGGTGATTCCTCCTTCACCGCTTCCGATAACGACGTTGTCGTCCAACACCTCAAGTGTGAACCCAGCGAGGGTGATTCCTCTGAGTTCGCCTTGAAGGATACATCAAGTAGGAATCCAACGAGGGTGATACCTCGGATTCCCCTGATGTTATGGACACACGGATAATTGGACTTTACACTGTTACTTGGAAGGCGGGTCGACCCTGAGGGGTAGCCGCGTGTGTTGTGAAGGCGGGTTGCCTGTATGGTGCCCAAGTAAGGAATACGAGGCGTGGCCGGGCATTCTTGGCCCTTGCCACAAGTCCTCAAGATGGGGCGACGGGGTCACATCGATCGTGAGTCTCTGCTCGTTACCGCACTACCAAGGTACTAACGGTTTGGATATTTGATCTGAGTGGGCCTCTGGCCCGATAGCACTAACCACCCCATGGGCATAGTATGGGCGTTCTGCATCTTATGCATCAGCCGAAAGCTCTGTCAGACGTATAGTTCAGCATGGCGGCACGGACGGACCGGCGCCTTCCTGTAGTGTTGGTGCCTGGCTTCACCATGTGCGCAATGACCCGGAGGGCGAGGGGCGATGGCCAAGACCCCCTTGCGCTTAGGATGTAGACCGGCGGGGACCTCTCTGCTGAGCTGTAGGTAGGGTTGCGGTGTGTCGTTTGGCCGAGGCCGGGCATGACCCGGAAAAGTGTGTCCGGCCGGAGTTAAGCGAGCGTGGTGGGTAAGTTGGTGCACCCCTGCAGGGAAGAAAACTTCTATCGATAGCCTGTCCTACAGTAACGGACACTCGGAGTTGTATCCTGATTGATACAATTAGAACTGGATACTTGGATACTATGGCTCTGGGATTGCTTCTCGCAGGGAGTCGAGAAGAGATCTCCGGACGAGGTTGATGACTGTATGGCTCTGGGATTGCTTTCTCGCAGGGAGTCGAGAAAGGATCTCTGGGTGAGGTTGATATCATTACTGCTACATTATATTGTACTGTGCTACTCTCTTCTATTGCTGCAAGACCTCTGAAGATGCTAGTCTTCGATAGGACTAGGCCTTCTCTCTATTCTGGCATTTCTGCAGCCCAATCCACATATACAGCCTCCCCTTGAAAATGTTGCATATGTAGTGTAGATCCTTGCTTGCTGAGTACTTCTGAGTACTCACGGTTGCTTTGTTTTCCTTTTTCTCCCCATATCAGTTTGTCATGACCAGATGACGGAGCCCCCCCTGAGACAGATGCCCCGTCGATCGCTACTACTACCCCGAGGATGGATACTACTACGAGTTGGCTGACGGCCAGGAGTAGGATCGGAGGGTCCCAGGCAGGAGGCCTACGCCTGTCGATCGTAGTGTTTTATTTTGCCCCGCCTTTCTATAGGCCTTTCTCTACTTTCTTTTATATCTATACTCAGATATCTGATGCTTTCGCTGACGCTTGTACGCAAGCTTATGTATTCGAGCCCTCGAGGCCCCTGGCTTGTAATATAAAGCTTGTATGACTTTATTTATGTTTTAGAGTTGTGTTGTGATATCTTCCCGTGAGTCCTTACGCTTGATAGTGTGCATTTGCGTGTATGATTAGTGCACGATTGAGCCGGGGGCGTTACAGATGACATGGGGCAATACTTGAAGGTAGATCAGAATAGAGGTTGGACAGGTGAAATGATCTGTAGAGGACAAGTATTTCAACTTGTCCGGGAAATGGAATCAAGGGGAACATATGGTCGGAACCACGAGTGCAAAGGATCAATTCACAGATATGAGACGAATTAGTACCAAGGAAATAATTATTTTTACGAGTAGCTTCCATGATAAGTTCTACATCGTGTCCATGGGCATGAACGCAGAGGTTCAAGGTCGACTCCCACTTATCCAATGCCTAACCTTTCATTCACTCCTCATTTTCGAAGAAATTGTAGTGCGGAAGATTTTTCTGGTGAAGCACCAGAAGAGTATGACTTGCATAACTTTCGAGTTCACACGAATTAGGGAAAGCATAGGTTCAACCAATCGGGACATTTTTACGAAGCTATACAACACAATAACAGGAGTGACGGATACACGCTCGAAAGCAAAGGGCTGGCGATACGGAGTAGATGTTGCAATTCGCCAGAGGTATTTTGTATCAGGAGAAAGTCGTCAATGATTTAAAATACGAAGGAGCTACCGGATAGTAATCCACCAAAAGATCAGGTGGTCCGCAAAGGATCTGATGTGAGTATCGGTACTCATCCAGAAGAAGAAAGGATGCAAAGGCATCAGATTGTAAAAACAACTAAATAATTTGATGTTTAAATACAAAGAAATCATGACTTTCAGAATGAACGATCAGAGGCAGAACTCTGATCAAAAGATGAGTAAGTTAATTAGAGCTAGATGGACAACCTATTAAGGTGTAATTTGCCGAGAATTAGCTCATGTCCGGAATGACGTCTGAGCCGGAGGAATGAATTCTAGGAATCGACAAATGATAGGGATTACCCTCATTCATATTGAATCAATAGACTCGGAATGACAATGACAAAGAATGCTAATGAATATTGCGAGACATATGGATTTAACCACAATGCAGGCAGACAAGTCTTTCGGGGGCACTAGGCTACAGGGGATCTTCGAGAGACCAGATAGCATTTCCAAATATTTTGGAAAGCATATGAACAACTGGGAATGAACGAACCCCGGTTAAGTGAATTATCCGCAGTGCAAAAAGAAGCTGCAAAGCAGAAGGCACAAAGGATTCTCGGATCAACGGAGAGTATTAGGGGTAACTTGTAACAACAAGAGCAACTGGGGATGAAGGTGCAAATGGCAAGGATGTTATTCACGAGAATTATCGGTAGTAGGGAACTTGCAAGGGAAGTAGGCCTAATGGTCTCGGGAAATTTCGAGGAGTATCTTCGGAGTCTTCTGATGATGAAACGCATAAAATCGACGAAAACCCAAACCACGAGACCCCAACACGCGACCAAAGGCCCCCCACACACCCCGCCACTCAGGCGACGTGAGCACCCAAGGACCGCCCACCGAAACCCCCCAAAACGCACAACACCACGAACCCACACCGCAAACAAACACCCCAACAACCCAAGGAGCAAAAGGGAGGGGGGAGGGGACGAGAGGGGGGGAATCTCCGAAAGAAAGCATTTACGAGAACCTAGTGTTGGAGTTAGAAAAATCTTTAACCCGAATAGAAGAGAGATCAGGGTCCCAGAGAATAGTCGAGGAATAAAAGATCCTAATACCACCCAATTGGCGACGTGGGCCCGTAAGCCACACAGCCAAGTTAGTAAAATAGTTTTGGACGACTAGACTCAACTTCGGCCAAGGAGTTGGAAAGGGGGTTCCTACATGCAGTCGGCTTTGATACCAACCTGTGACGCCCCCGGCTTAATCGTGCACTAATCATACACGCAAATGCACACGATCAAGCCTAAGGACTCACTTGAAGGAATAACAACACAACTCTAAAACATAAATAAAGGCATACAATCATTATATTACAAGCCAGGGCCTCGAGGGCTCGAATACATAAGCTTGATTACAACAAGCATGAGCGGAAGCGTTAGATATCTGAGTACAGATATAAAAGAGGAACATATAATCCTTTAAGAAGGCGGGGCAAAAGAAAACACTATGATCGAAAAGGCACAGGCCTCCTGCCTGGGACCCTCCGAACCTACTCTTGGTCGTCTGTCAACTCGAAGTAGTAACCACCCTCGGGGTGGTAGTAGTAGTCGTCGGCGGGGGCAGCTGTCTCAGGGGCTCCGTCATCTGGTCGCATCAAACGGATATGGGGAAAAAGAGGAAGCAAAGCAACCGTGAGTACTCATCCGAAGTACTCAGCAAGCAAGGATCTACACTACATATGCAACATTATCAAAGGAAGGCTGTATATGTGGACTGGGCTGCAGAAATGCCAGAATAGAGAGAAGGCCTAGTCCTATCAAAGACTAGCATCTTTAGCGGTCTTGCAGCATTAGAAGAGTGTAGATTAGCACAACATAAAGTAGTAGCAGTAATCAGTATCAACCTCGGCCAGAGATCCTTTCTCGACTCCCTGCGAGAAAGCAATCCCAGAGCCATACTATCCATTTCTCAACTCAACATTATGTTCTAGTTTTATCGATCGGGATACAACTCCGAGCGTCCGTTACCGTAGGACAGGCTATCGATAGATGTTTTCTTCCCTGCAAGGGTGCACCAACTTACCCACCACGCTCGCTTAACTCTGGCCGGACACACTTTCCTGGGTCATGCCCGGCCTCGGCCAAACGATACACCGCAACCCTACCTACAGCTCAGCAGAGAGGTCCCCGTCGATCTATATCCTAAGCGCTCAGGTGTCTTGGGCCCTCGCCCTGTGCACTCCAGGTCGTTGCGTGCAGGGTGGATACCAGCGCCGTTGAACTGTGACGCCCCCGGCTTAATCGTGCACTTATCATACACGCAAATGCACATGATCAAGCCTAAGGACTCACTTGAAGGAATCACAACACAACTCTAAAACATAAATAAAGGCATACAAGCATTATATTACAAGCCAGGGCCTCGAGGGCTTGAATACATAAGCTTGATGTCAACAAGCATCAGCGGAAGCGTTAGATATCTGAGTACAGATATAAAAAAGTAACAGATAAACCTTTAAGAAGGCGGGGCAAAAGAAAACACTATGATCGAAAAGGCGCAGGCCTCCTACCTGGGACCCTCCAAACCTACTCTTGGTCGTCGGTCAACTCGAAGTAGTAACCACCCTCGGGGTGGTAGTAGTAGTCGTCGGCGGGGGCAGCTGTCTCAGGGGCTCCGTCATCTGGTTGGAGCAAACAGATATGGGGAAAAAGAGGAAGCAAAGCAACCGTGAGTACTCATCCGAAGTACTCAGCAAGCAAGGATCTACACTACATATGCAACATTATCAAAGAAAGGCTGTATATGTGGACTGGGCTGCAGAAATGCCAGAATAGAGAGAAGGCCTAGTCCTATCGAAGACTAGCATCTTTAGCGGTCTTGCAGCATTAGAAGAGTGTAGATTAGCATAGCATAAAGTAGTAGTAATAATCGTTATCAACCTCGGCCAGATATCCTTTCTCGACACCCTGCGAGAAAGCAATCCCAGAGCCATACTATCCATTTCTCAACTCAACATTATGTTCTAGTTGTATCGATTGGGATACAACTCCGAGCATCCGTTACCGTAGGACAGGCTATCGATAGATGTTTTCTTCCCTGCAGGTGTGCACCAACTTACCCACCACACTCGCTTAACTCCGGCCGGACACACTTTCCTGGGTCATGCCCGGCCTCGGCCAAACGATACACCGCAACCCTACCTACAGCTCAGCAGAGAGGTCCCCGTCGGTCTATATCCTAAGCGCTGAGGGGTCTTGGGCCATCGCCCTGTGCACTTCGGATCGTTGCGTGCAGGGTGGATACTGGCGCCATCGGCACGATCCGACCCGGCCGCCATGCTGAACTGGACGTCTGACAGAGCTTTCGGCTGATGCATATGATGTAGAGTGCACATAACTATTCCCGCGTGATGGTTAGTGCTATCGGGCCAAAGGCCCACTCAGATCAAATATCCAAATCGTTAGTGTTTTGTTAGTGCGGTAACGAGCAGAGACTCACGATCGATATGACCCCGTCGCCCCGTCTCGAGGACTTGCGGCAAGGGCTAAGAATGCTTGGCCACACCTCATATTTAACTCTTGGGTACCCTCCAGGTCTACCCGTCTCCACATCACTCGCGGGTACCCCTCAGGGTCGACCCGCCTTTCCAAGTAACAGTTGTAAAGTCCAAGTATCTGTGTGTCCATAACATCAGGGAATCCGAGGTATCACCCTCGTTGGATTCCTACTCGATGTATCCGTCAAGGTGAACTCGGAGGAATCACCCTCGATGGGTTCACACTTGAGGTGTTGCACGACAGCATCGTTATCGAGTGTGGTGAAGGAGGAATCACCCTCGATGACCACGACCAAACAGCTACTCTACAGAGTTAACATCAGAAGTGCTATACGAGGTATCACCCTCGTCACTCGATAGTAACGCTGCAGTGTCGTACAACTAAGGGGGTGATGTGCAGTGCTGGGGCCTGGTCGTCGAGTCTTCCGATGATCCAGCGGGCCAACTGGGACAAGTGGGGTCACTGGGGTTTACTAACCAACCTATTCTAAGAAGTTTAGGATAAGGAGGTAATTATCAAAAGCCGGTTACAAAATCAGGCTATGCATCAGAATAGGTAAAGCAGTAGCAGCAACAATTTCTAATGCAAGCATAAGAGAGAAAGAATAGGCGATATCGGCATGTTCAAGGGGGGGTGCTTGCCTGGAAGCTCTACGGTAAGAGAAGGGTCATCGTCGACGTAGTCGATCACAGCGGCATCAGCATCAGTCTCGAGGTCTACCGGAGGGAAGAGGGGGAAGAAACAATAAATACAGAGCAAACAAGTGCATTACTAAGCATGACAAGGCGATACGCAGAGCTAGGGGTGTTCTAACACAGTGCTACATGATACCGGCAAAGGGAGAAAACATCCGGGAATGTTTTCCCGAAGTTTGGCATTTTCGAACAGACGAAATGGAGGGGGGCGGTTCCACGTTCTCTATGCTAGGGGCACGTAGCAGAAGAACGAAGAGCGTATTTAGATTCGTCTCGTCGTTCTGAGCAACTTTCATGTAAAAAGTATTTTCATCCGAGCTACGGTTTATTTTCTATGATTTTCTAAAGTTTTAATCATTTTCTGAAATTACTGAAATTCTGCTAAGTCCTTAGTTTTAAACATCATTTAGCTGTTTTCCAGAGGCTATAACTAGTGTTCTATCCATCCTATGAAGTGGTGCCTTATACCTATATTGATCACTTTCCTGTGGTCTACAAGATGGTATCAATTGCATCTCTGTTAGATCCCTGTAACTTGTTTATTTTCTGCTCCAAATTTGCTATGGCAGTATATGTGTTTTTCGTTCTTCCCGTTAACAGAACATAGACTTTTGTCATTTTCATAGGAATTAATCCAGGCAACTTTTGGATTTGGTCCAATGGAAGGAATTGAACGTTGTCAAGTGCACTACCCGAACATATTTATTTGAGCTATGTTAAACTTTGTTTAGTTGCTGTTTTGAGGCTGTTCAGGGGTCTAACCATTGCAGTTTTAGAAAAGCTAGCAGCTGCTACAGTGCAGCTGCTACAGTAGCTTAACAGCAGAGGAGCAGCAACAGAGCAGCGTCGACGTCGCCGGCCGGCCGTTTCCGGCGGCGGATGGGCGTGTGGGTGGGTTCGCACGATAGCTGCTGGGGTCGTGCGTTGAGCGGTGGCCTGGTGGCGACCGGGGGGTGGTCTGCATGGCGGCAACGGCGAGCAGGGCGATCGGCGCACGGGCTCGGTCAGGTGCGAGGTTGCAGCTCGCAACCGAGCAAACCGAGGCGCTAGGAGGCACCTATGGGGCTCCAGGAGCACGTGCACATCGGCGAAGCGCGATGGGGAAGACGGCAGGGAGGTATTCCCCGGCCATGGCGGACGGCGGGGCTACGGGCATGACGGCGGATATGCATGAGCTCGAAACCGAGATGGGAAAAGGGGGAAGGTGGAGACGGAGCTCACAGTGGTCATGATGGGCGGGTGGGCGAGCTCGGGGAGGACCGGACAGCTCGACAGCGACGCAACCGGTGGCGATGTGCCGCGGCCGTGCGCGGAGAAGAGGCCCCGAAGGCGGCAATGCGGCCCTCCCCCACTTGAGCTGGTGCTGCTAGACGACGAAGACAAGGGCGGCGGTGCTTCTGGCGCAGCCCTAGGTGTCGGGGACGGCGGAGAGCGCGTCGGCGGTCTTGGCGGCAGTGCGGTGGATCTGGAGAGTGAGGGGGGCAAGCGAGGGTGAGAGAGAGAGGCGAGGGAGCGGTGAGTGGAGCAGGGGGAGGAGACCGAGGAGGCAGGGGATCGGCCTTATCCCCTCCGGGGCATCGCCGGCGAGGAGGTCGGGCGGGAGCGAGCCCCTGTAGCGACGCGGCTCGCGGAACAGGAGAAGGCGACAGGGGGAAAAGTGGGCCGGCTAGGCTGGTGGGGGAAAAGGCCCAGGGGGCAGGGGCTTCCTTTCTTCTTTTTAGTTTTAGTTTTTCATTTAAAACTTCTCTACTTTCTCTTATTTTCAAAAAGCAAAACAGTTTTATAAGATACAAAGCTTGAACCTAAATTACTATTATAATTTAGACTGCTGCCACAATTGGTTTGGTAGTTAAATAAACTAGTTTAGCATTTTTATAAAACAAAAGGGCATTTAAATAAGTGTTTTAACCACTATTTTAAATAGTTTTGGGCATTTAAACACTTTGCGAAAAGATGGTTCACCACCAATATTAACAAGTGATTATTTGCCACATGATGAACATTTTGTTTCTTGATTTGAACAACTTTGCTTTTTCACTTTAAGTTTGAATTGCAATTTGAATTGGAAATTGAAATGAGATAGGACACCAATGATGATCAAGTACTATTGAACATGATGACCAGGCATGTTTAAGAGGTTGATCACTATAGTGTGAAGCTGGGGGATGTTACACTGTGGATCGCAAGGACGCGCTCCTGTTGGCCAAGAGCCAGCAGATAGTGAGCATGACCAAGAAGGACATGGCTAAGGACACCCAGATACAGGCAATGGAGGAAAGGATCTAGAGTCTGGAGAAGCAGCTCCAGAGTCTGATAGTAGCACCACCACCAGAGCCATAGGTGGACGATCCTCAAGAGAGGATATGGATCCGCTCCGATGGTGAGGAGGAGCCCATAGAAACAAGACTAGAGGCACCAAAGAAGCGCAATACAAGAGATGCCAGGAGTTACCGCAGGTCTCATGAGTGAGCTCAGGTGGGACTCTACACTGGATGCCTCCGAGAGCGATAGACTACCACCACTTAACAGTAATAAATGATATCGTGTTACGGTACTGATCATACCAACTTATTGTGGGTGACGATACTAGTTTGTTTGTTGCTTGGATGATTGGATTGTTTGATTTGCTAATTTATTGCCATCCGCGATGTTAAGTTTTGATCATGTGCAAATGGGTTGTAATCTCTTTAGACCCCACTGTCTAGTATCTCATCTCTTCTAAAACCACCATATGCCGCCAAAACGTGACTGTAGCAACGAGGAGGGAGGAGCCAATGGCAACATGCCAGCTGGTGTTGAACAGTTGTTGGCCGCACAAGCCCAGTTGATCCAGCTAATGACCCAAAACCTAGCCAACAACAACAACAAGAATAACCCTCCACCTCCACCACCCCCACCTCAGGGAGATTCACTACCCGTTTTCTGAGGCTGCGCCCACCAACCTTCACCACCTCACCTGAACCCATTTGTGGCTGATGATTGGCTCAGGTCGATCAACAAGTGTCTGGTGACTGTTGGCTGCACTGATGCAGAGAGCGTAAGGTTTGCTGCCCACCTACTTGAAGGGCCAGCAGCATCCTGGTGGGAGAACTATCAAGTCACCCATCCCATTGGAGAAGTGACATGGCTTTCATTTCAAGATGCCTTCCGCATAGCCCACGTGTTAGCAGGAGCCCTGAGCTTGAAGAAGAGGGAGTTCGGGAACTTACGCCAAGGTAACTGCAGCATTGCAGGCTACGTCGAGGACTTCAATTAGCTCACACATTATGCACCCGATGATGTCAAGACTGATGCTAGACACAGGGAGAGGTTTTTAGAGGGACTCAATGACGAGATTGCACTTTAGCTGGCCACTGCTCATTCACCAACCTATCAAGCTATGGTAGACATGGCCGTCTTCATCAAGGACAAGAAGTAGCTGATTGAGAATCGCAAATGGAAGTTTGGCCAGAACAAGAACCACACTCCACGACACCAGAAACCACGTTATGAAGGAAACAACAGCTATGGAAGTTAGAAGTTTGGAGCAACCGCTAGTCACGGGAATCACAAACCACACCACATCACTGGTGGGCAGAATTCCGACTCTGCAGCCAAGCCAAACCACTTTGGCAAGGAGCACTACCATGACAAGGAGAACCAGAACCACGGAGGGGCTGGAAATAATAACCCCCACTTTGCGCCAAAGAAGGATCTAAGCCAGGTGCAGTGTTGCTACTACAAGCAGATAGGGCACTATGCTAGTGACTGCACTATGAAGAAAGAAGAACCACAGGCAAAGCCCAACCCATTCTAGAAGGCTCAAGTCAACCACATGAGTGCAGAGGAGGTCACCGACGAACCAGATGTTGTCATGGGTAAGTTCAGGGTTAACTCTCATCCATCACTTGTTTTGTTCGATTCCAGTGCATCTCACTCATTTGTATTGAGGGCCTTCGTGGAAAAACACAAAGTGTGCAATACAACCCTTAGTAAGCCCTCTAGAGTCAGTTCACCCGGAGCTGTGATGGTTGCAAACCTAGGCTATGTCCAGACTACATTAAGGATTGGGAAGTACGACTTTCCCACGAACCTCATAGTACTGGCAGGCCAGGGGATCGATGTCATCCTCGGTATGGACTGGATGACCACCCATCAAGGAGTCATTGATTGTGCCAGCAGGACCATTAGACTTTCCTCCCCTGACAGGACAAGGATTAAATTTACCTCGGACCGTAAAATGAAAGGAGTTAAGTTGAATTCTCTTAAGGGGGTTAGCATCGAGGACGTATGCGTAGTACGGTAATTCCCAGATGTTTTCTCGAAGGAATTGCCAGGCATGCCAGCCGACCGAGATGTGGAATTTCTAATCGATTTGGTTCCTGGAATAGGACCGATAGCCAAGAGACCGTACAAGATGGTTGTCGATGAACTTGTGGAGATGAAGAAATAGCTCAGGGAGCAGTTGGACAAAGGATTTATAGGACCCAGTTGTTCGCCGTGGGGAGCACCTGTTTTGTTCGTGACAAATAAGGACGGAAACTTTTGGATGTGTGTGGACTATGGGAACTTGAATGAGGTCACTATAAAAAACAAGTACCCCATACCCTGAATCAACGATCTTTTCGATCAATTGGAGGGAGCCAAAGTGTTCTCAAAAATTGACTTGAGGTCTGGTTACTTCCAGCTCAAGATACGAGAATCAGACAGACCTAAGACAGCTTTCACTACAAGGTATGGCCTGTATGAGTACACAGTCATGTCCTTCAGACTGACAAACACTCCTGCATATGTCATGAACATGATGAATAAGGTATTCATGGAGTATTTGGATAAATTTTTGGTCATGTTCATTGACGACATTCTGGTATACTCAAGAAATGAGGAGGAGCATGCAGAGCATCTAAGGTTGGTTCTGCAGAAGTTGAGGGAACACCAGCTCTACGCCAAATTCAGCAAGTGTGCATTTTGGCTGAAGGAAGTTGGATTTTTGGGACATGTCATTTCGGGAGAAGGTTTGGCAGTGAATCAGTCCAAGGTGTCAGCAGTGAACGATTGGGTGGCACCCAAGAACATGGGCGAGATCCGTAGTTTTCTCGGGATGGCTGGTTACTACCGTAAATTCATCGAGAACTTCTCGAAGATAGCCAAACCCATGACTGACTTGCTTAAGAAGGAGAAGAAGTTCTGTTGGATGGAAGCTTGTGAGGAAAGTTTCCAGGAGTTGAAGAAGAGATTGGTGACCGCACCTGCACTGTGCCTACCTGACATTGAGAAGTCCTTCCAGGTCTACTGTGATGCTTCGCACCAGGGAATGGGATGTGTTCTGATGCAGGAAGTAAGAGTAGTGGCTTACGCCTCGAGGCAGCTGAAGAAGCCGGAGGTGAATTACCCTACCCATGATTTGAAATTGGCATCGGTAGTCCATGCCCTGAAGCAGTGGATGCAGTATCTCCTAGGCAAAACCTGTGATGTATTCACCGATCACAAAAGTTTGAAGTACATATTCACGCAGAACGAGTTGAACATGAGGCAGAGGAGATGGTTGGAATTACTTAAGGATTACACCACGAAGTTGCAATACCACCCTGTCAAGGTAAATGTAGTTTCTGATGCGCTTAGCCGCAAGGCCTACATGAACGGTTTGACAACTGGAGAGTTGCCACCAGAGTTGTGCAAGGCGTTCAAGGAGTTAAGGTTGGAAGTTGTTCCTGAAGGATACGTGGCGAACCTTGAGGTTCAGCCCACCCTGATAGAAATGATTGGGGAAAGCCAAAAGGCAGATCCTGAGATCAAGAAGATCAAGATAGATTTAAAAGAGAAGGCGGAAGGTTTCTACGAAGATGATAAAGGAGCTCTGTGGTATGAGAATCGAGTGTGTGTACCGAATGATCCGATAATAAGGAAGTTGATCATGCAAGAAGCACACGACTCTTCCTATTCCATACACCCTGGAAACACCAAGATGTACATAGATTTGAAAGAGAAGTTTTGGTGGACCGGAATGAAGAGGGACATAGCTGTACACGTAGCGCTCGGTGATGTGTGCAGCAGAGTCAAAGCTGAGCACCAAAAACCCGCAGGACTTTTGCAACCCTTACCACCCGCAGAATGGAAGTGGGACCGTATCGGAATGGATTTCATAACCGGATTGCCCAAGACCCAGTCAGGCTACAATTCGATATGGCTACAGGTGGACCACCTCACTAAAGTGGCACACTTCATACCTGTAAAGACCACATACACCAGTGCCAAATTGTCCAAGATCTACATGACCAAGATTGTAAGCCAGCACGAGTTCCACGGGAGATTGTCTCCGACAGAGGGACCCAGTTCACGTCGAAGTTTTGGGAATAGTTGCATGAATCACTTGGAACCCGTTTGGAATTTAGCACAGCCTTTCACCCATAGACCGATGGTGAGACTGAGAGAGTCAACCAAGTTCTCGAGGACATGCTAAGAGCTTGTGCCCTAGATTATGGCTCTAGTTGGGATGAGAACCTGCCCTACGCAGAACTCTCTTACAACAACAGCTACTAGGCCAGCATCGAGATGGCACCCTTTGAGGCACTATATGGGAGCAAGTGCAGAACCCCACTACTCTGGAGTGGAGTAGGTGAGCTAAGTTTGTTTGGACCTGATATTATATAGGAAGTCAAAGAAAAGGTGAGGCAGATCAGCGATCGCCTTAAGATTGCTCAGTCGAGGCAGAAGAGCTATGCCGACGTTAAGAGGAAGGAAGTGAACTATGAGGTCGGAGACAGGGTGTACCTCAGAGTTTCACCACTTCGAGGAGTGAATCGCTTTGGCATCAAAGGGAAGTTGGCACCCAGGTTTATCGGACCTTACAAAATACTCGCCCGAAGTGGTGAGGTAGTGTACCGACTGGAATTGCCGACGGAGTTGACTGCGGTACATGATGTGCTCCATGTGTCCCAACTCAAGAAATGTCACCCCGACATGATGGACACACCGCTGAACGACATGGTACCTTTGACGGAAGTTCAACTAGGAGATGACCTAGGCTATGAGGAGAGGCCCATCAAGATCCTAGAAACCGCTGAGAGGAGAAACCGCTAAGGGCAGGAAAGAAATTTCCTATGATTACATATATGCCCTATTTATTTTGAGTGGACCAGAGTTTGAAAATAGTTTAAATTGGGCAAATAAACTATAAGTAAAACTCTGGAAATTAAAAACAAATCAGAAAATAGAAAACCAAAAGAAATAACATTGCAAATAGGCCCAATAGTTATTTGACAAATTCTAGTTTGTCAAAAACCTTTCAAGAAATGTTCTCAAAGTCAAGAATAATCCCAAGGTAAATTAGGAACACTTTCCCTTTTGGAGAAAATTCAAATTCAAATTTTAAAACTTAAAACAGAGAGTAGAAAAGAAAAACAGAGAAGAAAAAAAAAGAAAAAAAGAACAAAAAAAGGGCAGCCCAGCCAACCAGCCAGGCCGCACGCGCCCGCTCGCGCTCTCTCTCTCTCTCTCTCTCACCGACGGGCCGACCCCACCTGTCATCCCCCACCTCTCTCTCGCAACCCACCTCCCCCACTCGCCGCAACCGCCGGCGCACGAACCCCACCCCCCACGTCGCTCCGGCCGCCCCCGAGCCCTCCTGACCCCTCCTATAAATTTCCCTTGACCCCATCTCTTCATTCCCACACTAGCCCTAGCCTATCCACTGCTAGGCTGCTCAAGCTAGAGCTTGGACCGCTGCCATCCCCACTCCGCTCCTGCGAGTGATTCGCCCGCTCCGGTGAGCCTCCGCCGTCTATTTGGCCCCCACCCAAACCATCGTGGTCTTCCCTCTCTTCTGTACTCTCTCTTTTGCCCAAGGACGCCCTAGATCGAGTGCCCGGTAGAGCACCCTAAGCTATCGCACGCCACCGCCACCCCATCCGTACCTTGCCGGCACCAGAGGATGAGCCGGACCATGCCGTGACCACCATCGTGATCGCCAAGTCGAACCGTACCTCGTCGTGCCCTCCCCGTGCTCCGGCTACCACTAGAGAGCTCGCCCGCATCGAACCCTAGCTGCCCGCACCGCCCACGCGGCTGTCCCCTCCGTCTCCGGCGACCCGCGCCACCCGGTGAGCCCTAGGCCCTCTCAGCCGTTCGATCTCGCACGGATGCACGAGATTAGATCACTTAAATCGCCGAACCATTTTCCTTTAAGTTTCAGCCGTTCGCCGTTTAGTACTAGTAGCGGACAACTGTCAGCCAGTAGGAATGCACCACGTGTCACCCCCTATCAGAAACATTATCCAGAACAATTCGTTAATTAAAAGGAAAATGCACTGTTATAGAAAAGCCCCTGGAACTTGAATTCATCATAACTAATTAACCAGAGGGCCAAATTGGATGATTCTTTTTGCAAATGAACCCTTATGAGATGTAATTTCAGAATAATTTTAGTAAAATCAAATTTTAAACATTAAAATTTGAAATTCAAATAGAATAGTTTAAATATCAAATTGAACATATCTTTTAAACTATAAATCCAATTTGAGTGAATCTTTTTGCAAAATGATTCACATAAAACCAACTTTCACCCTGTCCTAAAATATTTCATATTTTAATAATTTAAAATTTGAATTTGGATAGAATGAATTCAAACTCAATTAGGACATAACTTGAGAATTATAAATCCAATTCAAATATATCTTTTTGCATTATGGAACTATTAAAATGTAGATTCTGTCTAGAACACCTAAGTTCAAGTTTGAATAATTTTTAAAATACATTCCAAACAGAATTTAATAGAACTAGAATTCAAATAGAAGTTTGGCCTAATTAAGTTCAACTTTGTAATAAAGTTTGTTAATTAAAAATAAATAGATCACAAATGGTTCAGAAAGATAAAATGAACTTTAATAACTGATTTTGAATATTAATTTGACTTTAGGGAAATTCAAATGAATTTGAAATATATTCAAACACAGTTGCTTAAAACTTTGGAAAACCTAGGTCTACTGTGAATAAGACAGTCAAATCAAATAAGTTGAATAATGCAAGTCACATTCAAATACCTAAACCTAGGTTATTCAAATCATTAGACATTCAATCATTGAACCAAGATGCCTAACTAAACCTAATAAGACTTGTGTGCTCAATCAACTGAACCCTAGGGATGAAGCAATCAAGTCAAATGAATGAAATCAAACTAAATAATCCAACACTATGTGTGTGAGTGATTTGTAATTGCATTCATGCAAGTTTTGCCTTTGCATGAACTGTGTGCTTATGATTACTTTGTGTTATCTCTCTGTGAACGTTAGATTATGAGGAGTGCAGCCCCTGTGACTGTGAGGAGTGCATCTTTGACAACAACAACAACAACAACAACCAAGGCAAGTACCACTTTGATCATGTTACCCAGTATTTTCTTGCATTGTAGTTTTGCCATGTTAGGTCTGTGAGTTTAGGATGCTAAATTCTGTACAACGCAGTAGTTGACAACTTAGGTCCAAACTTACCCTGACCTTGTAACCACCGAGTAGTTGCTTAGCTGCTATAATGTGGATTGTGAAACACCAATTATTATTCCACCATACAACCTTATGGTTGACTACTTAACAACAACTTAATTAATGAATCAACTGGGCGGTGCTTCGGTATTGCTTTGGTGGCCGCGTGTTTTGTGGGCGACCGCCCAGGCTCAAAGGGATTGTACGAGTTCAAATTTGAGTAGCATCCGTGTGTAACCGTGATACAATATGAGCTCTGCCTGGACCAAGTAAGATTTGGGAATCCTCCTGGGCTGACTAGCAGATGTAGGTGTGTAGGTTGGTATGGGTCAGCCGTGTCTGAGAGGGCTACTACTTCCCAAAAGCCTCGTCTTGGTCTACCTAGCTACTTCACAAGTGAAGTTTAGTGGCTTAAGGGTGTGATCGGGAATCACGGGTAAAGTACACAAACCTCTGTAGAGTGTATAAAACTAATCATGATTAGCCGTGTCCCCGGTTAAGGACAACTTGAGCAACTCATCCGGGAATTGTCAGCTTGATATCAACACCTCTTGCATTCTAAAATCAATGGGTTGAACCAACGGGGAGTGTGGACCAACTCAGATGGCTGGCGTGTTACCAGTAGCATTATCTGGGAAGGTTGGGGTTACCGCGTGATACGCGAACCCACATACTCAAATTACATTATGAGTGATCGTGTGATACGACCTGCCCATGGCTACTGCGAAACAGTATGTTTAGCTTTAGAGTAGACTACCACCAAATAATAGCGTAAAACTATTTCTGCAAAGAGCCTTGAACCCCACCAGCCAAAGTGCATGTAGGTGAACATGTTTCCATTAAACTGTAGACTTGCCAATACATTCCTTGTGTTGACCATAGTGGCTGCAACGTATCATATTGCAGGTGATTACTACGAGGAGTGACTTACGTAGGGTTTCGTGTCTGCACTTGACATGCTTCCCCGTGGTGTTGATGGAGCCTATCAAGACATCTACCTTAGATTTGCTTTCGTTTCCAATTATGTTGAACTCTGTTTGCTTATTGTAAGACTATGTATTTGACTAGCCTATGGCTAGAGTCTGTAAGACTATTTGCTTTCTGGATCATTCGATATAATGAAGGACGCATTTTTTGAGTATGATACAACATCGTTACGTATGCCGACGATTCGATCCAGGGGTTGGCATAGAAACACACGGAGACCATATGCCTGAAAATGTAGGTCGTGACAAATTTGAAAAAGCATTCTATATATGAAAGAAACGGATTTTCACCAGCTTTCCAACGCCATCTCATTAGCCCAATTCTGAGAAACCGTTTAAAAATTATGTCCAAAATATGATTCGCGTTTTTGAATTTGAATTTTTTTTAAACTGCTCTTAAACCATGAGGATTTAAAAAAAAGTTCTATATGACTTGTAATCTAGCTATCAAGAGTTTTCCAACGGTATATTACACGCCATGTTCCGGGAATTTTTTTTTTGAACTAAGAAGCCGATCATTTCAATGAAATGAAAAACGTCAGTTCAATCGCTCGAAGTCATCAGTTCAAGAATAGTAACAGAATATTATTCTGTTAGGCGAAATTGAATAAGTCCAAAAAAATAAACTCAAAATTCAGAAGTTTGCTCTTAAAAATCCAAATGTACACATGCATTTTATTGGTTTTTCCTTGTTTGCCGAGTGTTTTATAAAAAACACTCGGCAAACTACAAATATGCCGAGTGTTATTTGCTTGCCGGGTGTTTTACCCAAACAAACACTACGCAAACTACCCGTATGCCGAGTGTTAGTTTTATGCCGAGCGTTTTTTGAAAACACTCGGGAAAAGGCGTGTTTGCTGAGTGTCCGATAAAATACATTCAACAAACTACACTACACTCGGCGAACTCGTTGATTCCAGTAGTGTAGCCTGAGTCCATGTGCAGGTGGGCCCGTGTCAGCGGTGTATTTTTATTCGTATATGTGACAAGGAAGGAAATGGCACATATCCCCCCATGAACGTGGACGACTCAAATTCAGCTGGCGCCTGGACCTAGGTGCAAAAATCTCCTCATTCTACTAGTTTCGTTTGAAGTTCATAGGTAGTATGTATTCGTGTACATGTGTGTTAGTATTGTTGTTTAACCAGGTGTTAGTATTGTTATTTTTTTTGCGAAAATGATCCAGTTCTATTATCAAAGTTCATCGGAAGTACAAAGCATCTCAAACATAATAAAATTTACATTCCAAGACCACCGAACGAACACTACTACTGCCAAAACGAGCCGCCGACGCGCCGCTATCGCCGCTCCCCTACCGGAGCCGGCTTGACCTTGTCGATGATAGCCGCGAAGTCTTCATGCATGTGCCCCTAAGGACCTGCGTCCTGGAGCCACAGTCATCATCGTTGAACCCTTGCATAGATCTGAAGCACCTGACACCAAATCTCGCCACATGACAAGAAACCCTAACCTCACCGCCCCAAGGAGACGGCAAGAATCTACACCGGAGCTCTGTCGACTACGTCCAGATGGACAAAGTTGAGGAGGATCGGAGCCCGGAAGACAAACTCGAAGAAGTAGCACTGCCATCCGCCCGAGCGCCGCACCTGCGAGGACAAAAAAACCCTAACCTAAACTACTAACCAAAGCCGAGGCACCGGGATTCCCCTCCCTGCCACCGACCGCCGGAACGGCAAGCAGAGGGGAGGCGAATCCACGGGATCACCGATAAAATCTGGAGGGGAGAGTTTGCTCTAGCCGCCTAGGGTTAGGAGAGGAAATTAAGAGGAAGTCTCGTTAGTATTGTTGTTTAACCACTTCTGTCCATGTCCCAGCTAGTAGCTGCCTTTTCTTTGAGATGAGACATAGAGAAGCGCGTGTCCCCTAATAAGGTAAGCTCCTAAATCCAGTAGGGATCGGTTTCCCTTGATTTTTTGGTTTTTTTTTGCTATCGACGGCATTTCCTCTGGCCAACACGTGTAATTTGGGAGATATTTTGGTGTACGTCGTCCATGTGGTTATTGCGGTTTTTCAACTCGGTGATTTTCTAAAAAAATTTAGTTCCCTTTTGTGCATCATCGGTGTTTGACAATTCATATCTTCCTAATAGCGGTTTGCATGTACGTTGCGCCATCTGTCCTTTTTTCTGCGCTTGTTACTTAAATCTTGTTTTCTTATGCAGTGGTCAATGTTTGCTTTTTGTGGGCGGTCGCTGCTATATATATATATATATATATATATATATATATATATATATATATATATATATATATATGTGATCACGGGATTAGAATATTATTCTGATCACAACATGAACTTCCCTCTGTAGGAACCCGACCTTCGGGCTATCTCCGCAACCGTGTCTCCCCGCGCGAATTATTTTAGTCAGTCGTGTTCTATGTGATGTAAGTGTAATCTGTAAACGGTTTTTAGCAACTAAATGCCCGTTTTAAATAGGAATCTCACTCATTGGCAGATTTTGCTCTCGGGTCATGATGAACATGCATCTGTTGCAATTTTCCTGCGTGAGTTGTTCGACCTGAACTTCCTCCAGTGCTAGGTTGAACTTCCGGTAACATTGACCAAATGGGGCTTGCGATATACCGTTGGAAAGTTATGGACACGAATATGATGACCCAAGTTAAATTTTTGGTAAAATGTAAGCGGTTTAAGAGCAGTTTTGAAAATCGTTTTTTCTTCATACAAAAAACGTGAATCGTATTTTTTATCGCATTTCTAAACCGTTTATCAGAATTAGGCAAATAATATGGCGTTGGAAAGCTGCTGCAAAACCGCTCCTTCCACATGTTTAAAGTTTTCTCTAATTCACTATGGTTAAAAAATAATTTGGAAAATCGTAAAATTTCGCAAACCGAACAGCCCAGTTTGTATTTTCGATGCCATTTCTAAACGGCTAATCCAACTGAGGCAAATAATATGGCGTTAGAAAGCTTATGAAAATGCGCTACTTTCTCATGTTGAAATTTTTTTATAATTTTGAACGGTTTAAGAGAAATTTAGAAAACGGTACAAGTTCCACCGAGTTCGTATTTTTGAGTTAGTTTTTTAACCGTACGTCCGAATGCCGCAAATGATATGGCGTTGGAAAGCTTGAACAAATGCGAAACTTTTTGGTATATATTGTTTCTCCCAATTCTTTACGGTTTTAAGTCAATTTTGAAAATGGCTAAAAACGTATTTTCGCCGTAATTTCCAGAAGCTTTACCGGAATGGGGCAAATAATATACCGTTGAAAAGCTACGGAAAATGCAAAACTTTTTCATGTTGAACGTTTTCTCTGATTCCTACGCGTTTTCAAGTAATTTTGAAAACAGTGAGATCATGTGTTCTGCCTTTATCGCGAAACAGATTCTTCGAAAATGCACTGCGTGAAGAACTTCAACTTCTCGGCATGTCTACTTGAACTTCACTCTGTTTTTCACGCGCTTTTTTTTGCTCGTAGCTTTCCATCCATTCACCGGAATTGAGCAAGTGATATACCGATGGAAAGCTGCTGTAAACACGCAACTTTCCCGTGTTGATCATTTTTTCATAATCGCGGCGGTTTTAAAAGTTTTTCATCTGAAATTCATTCAGTGTAGTAGTTGAACTTCCTGCCGTTTTCACGTTGAACTTCTGTGACATATTTTCGTTTGTAATTTTCTCATCCATTCGTCAGTGTTACACAAATGATATTCCTTTTGTACAAACCTCCCTCACAATATTTTCTTAACTTTCTCCGACCGAGGACTTGAACTTACACAAATGATATTCCTGTTGTTTTCAAGTAATTTAGAAAATGGCGAGATCATGATTTTTGCCTTCATCGCGAAAGGAAATGCACTGCGTGAAGTAGTTGAACTTCTGGGGCATGTCTGTTTGAACTTCACTCTGTTTTTGACATGCTGTTTTTTGCCCGTAACTCCCCAACCACTTACCGGAATTGAGCAAATGGTATACCGATGGAAAGCTGTTGAAAACATCAACTTTTCGTGTTGATCATTTTTTTCATACTCGCGGCGGTTCAAAATACTTTTTTGAATGCGTAAAAATGTGTTTTTAATGGTATACATAAAACCTTTAAGTCATTCATTAGAATGTAGCATATAATATATCGTTGGAAAGCTTACAAATAGGAGCATCATTTTCATGTAGACAGACGTTACAAATTCGTTCTCATTTGAGAGCAGTTTTAAAAATGGCAAAAACAACGCCGTTTTTGCCTGTTTTTTACATGCAATTGAAGGTCGGACGTCTCGCACTAGAGATCTTGAACTTCACCGAGAGGAGCACATGAACTTCTTGCAACAACGGTTTCAGGCTTTTAGTTTTGTATTCTTTTATTCTCACCTGAAACGCATCCCGTGTAGCAGTTGAACTGCTCACTGTTTTCACTTTGAACTTCTGTCACATATTTTTATTTGTAATTTCTCACCCGTTTTGCCGGAGTTGCACAAATGATGTACCATTAAAAACAAGTTGAAAAGACGCAACTTTCTCTAATACGGTTAAACTCTTTTTTCAAACAACATAAACCAATTTGTGTTAACCATTCATTTTGGAATAGAGCATACAATATACCCTTTGGAGAGATGTCGAATAGGAGGAACGATTTTTATGCAGAGCATTTTGTTTCAACTTTTATAACGCATTGAGATAATTGTTTTAAATGACCAAAAATAACATATTTTTGAGTTTCGAACAAGTAAATACAAGTTGAACTTCTCTCACAACAATTTTTGAACTTCCTGGGCCGAGCACTTGAACTTCTAGCAACAATTTTTTTAGACTTTCCTTTTTTATTCTTTTTTCTCATATGAAACACACACCATGTAGTACGTGAACTTCTTGCTATTATCACTTTGAACTTCTCTCTGTTTCGCTATAGTAAGATAAAAAATCTGAGTTTTTTATAGGCATTGAACCGCTCTAACTTTTTTATTCTCATCTGAAACACATTCCGTGTAGTAGTTAAACTTTTCGCTGTTTTCACTTTGAAATTATGTCACATATTTTTTCGCAATTCCTCACCCGTTTCGTTGGAGTTGCACAAATGATATACCATTAGAAACATGAGTTTTTTTATTACTTTTGATCTTCTCTATTATTTTAATTTGAAATTCTTAGTTTTATTCTTAGAAAAATATGGTTTTTAAATAAGCATCGAACAATTTTTTTAAATTGAACTTCATACATTTCTTTTTTTATTTTTTTTAAATTGAACTTCATACTTTTCTTTTTCGTATACATCGAACTACTTCGTTACTTTAATATGAACTTCATGAATTTACGTGATGGTAGGAGGGTGATGTGGTTTTTTATTATTAATTTCACTAGGTTTTATTCTTTAGTAACGAGGAAACTTCAAGTTTTTATACACATTGAACTACTTCATTTGTATTTGAACTTCTAGGTGTTATTCATTTGTAACCGGAAAAGTCTTAATTTTGTAATAAACATCGAACCTTTCCATTATTTAAATTTGAACTTCTATGCTTTTTTGAAACGGGGAAAATTCATTTTTTTACAAACCTTTTGAACAGCTCTATTTTATTAATTTGACCTTCTTGGGTTTGTAACAAACATTGAACTTCTTTGTTATTTAAATTTGAACATTAAGGTTTTTTTCTAGGAACAGGGAAAATCCAATTTTTTCTATAATTTTTGTACTGCTAAGGAATATTTCTGCCATAAAAAACATTTTTTTAATTTGTAGAGAGCTTGTCATGTTCAACTTTGAGGCATAGGGGATGTCCCTGTGAACCTAACTTGCTTATATGAACTTTGGGATTTTGGTTTATCGAACTTCCTGGGTTTCCCTAGTTGAACTTATGATTATTTTGGATTTTTTTTTAATTCTGCCGAAATGATCGTTTTGCTTTTACATCTGCTGCTTTTGCGTATGCATGTGTGCTACTGTCATCCGCGGTTGGGCGCGGGGCGGCGGCTACGGCGTCGCCGGTTAGGCGTGGTGCTGCGGCATCATCGCAAGTTGGGCCGGGGGTGGATAGTGCGGGAGTTGGGGTGCATCGTCGGTTGGGTCGTATGGTGTGTTTGGGTAGTTTAAGACCGGGTCTTTTTTTTTTGTTTTCAACGAGTTTGGGAGGATCTCAGCTAGTGATTCTAGTTTTTAAATATCAGATTTTTTTAATTTGAAATACTTTTCTTTTCCATTTTTTGAAACGGTAAAACCATGTACTTAAAAAAACATTGAAGTAATGTGTTATGCTTATTTGAACTTCTTGCTTTTCTTTAGCTACAAAAATTTCTGATGTTTTTATAAACATTGACCTGCTATGTATTTTAAAATTGAACTTCTTGGTTTACTTTCAGAGATGGGAAAATGTGTCTATTGTTTTGTCTTTTAACTTATTGGCTTTTTTGGTTTTGTGAACTTCTAGAGTTTATTTTTTGCGGCAAACTCATTTTTTGGTAAAATGATTTTGGCTTGTTTTTTAATGTCAATTTTTCTTCTCTCTTTTTCCCAACCCTTTTTTTGTCTTTTTTCCAACCTTCAAACACTTTGTATAAGTGAACTTTTTTGGAACATAATGTTTGAATTTCCTTGAAGGTATTTCTCGTCAACCATTCATTTTTTTGTATTAAAAGTAACAGGCACGGCCATGGAGGGTGAAATTTTGTCAACCACGAATTGGATGGACCTTGTCCAATGCAACAGTTGGACTTCAGTTAACTTCTGATTCTGTCTCCACCATCATTTACGGTTGCTCAAGCCACCGGAGTGACTGCCCAATGTCATCGCTCGCATCAGGCATGGTGTGCATCAGTAGCTCAGAGACATAGGAGTGGCGGGACTTGTGCAGGTCGATGAGATTCGCCGGGGAAGGTCGCTGATAGGAGCCACAACAGGAAACACAAGAGGGATGGCGACCATATGGCCAGCTTGCGGCGGATTGGTGCTCAGGGAAGCTGAGGCGGGGGGTGCAACGTGGCGACGGCGAGAGGCCTCCACGAAGGAGCACGAGCGGTTGTAGCGAAAGGGAGCTGGCGGCGGCTGTGTGGTCGGAGGCCGGAGGTGGTATTGGCTCGCGGCGGCGCCGGCGTTGAGGTGCAGGAGAGCACAGCGCCGTGGAGGATAGGACGGAGCCATGGCACACCAGGAGGATGCCAGTGGAGGCATGACGGGGCAGCGGCCGACGAGTTGGTCGGCGGACGAGGAGGAGGATTGGGCCGGACCCAGAGATGGAGGAGCGGGTGGGCCGGGGGTGAGGTGGTGGATCTCGCCGGCTTCGGCCGGATCCGTGCGTGCAGGTGCTAGGGGCGACCTTCATCGGGCGGCGGCGCTCGGGGGAGACTTGCATTTGGCGGGCGATGCTCAGGGTGTGTGGGCGTGGCGCGTGGCTGCTGGGGGGCGCACAACGGCGGGGGCCTGGGAGGCGCGCTAGGCTGGGGGCGGTGGTTCGCCGGTGGTCCAGGGGTGGAGGCGCGACGGTGGGAGACGCGGGGATCGGGAGGTGCAAGACGGCCGGGTGGGCCGATTCTTTTGTTTTTTCGGGAGTTGGGGAACACCCACATCGGGTCTATATAGGGGCGCTATGATCCAAATAGTTATTCTAATCATGGGATTAGAATAGTGCTGTCCCATGATTAGAATAGTTATTTGGATCACAGCAGCCCCTATATAGGGCCCGACAGGGCCCTCCCGAACTTCTGAACTGCCGCCGGCCCGACAGGATCCACTGGATCCCGAGACCCCCTGACAGGATCCACCTGATCCCGATCCCGATCGCGAGCCACCCCAGCCCCCCTTCTCCCCTCGTTCCCCCGACCTCGCCCATGGTCGCCGCCGATCTTTGCCGGATCCGCCGCCTCCCCCCCGTCTACAGCTCCTGGTCGGCCAGATCCGCCGCCTCCCCTCCTTCCCCAGATCCTGGCCGGCCGGATCCGCCGCCTCCCCTCCATCTCCAGCTCCTGGACGACCACCGGCGCGGGCGAGCGAGCGACGGCGGACGCCGACGCGAGGGAGCCCGCGTCGCCTGGACGCGGCGAAGCCGCCATGGACTTCCAGAAGCTGCATCCTCCTTCCATTAGCGCCCAACGCCTTGGCAGACCAGATGACTGCCCCGACGCAAGCTACGGCGAATGGCGCGGCCAACGGAGCAACTCCGCGGCGGAGGCGGCATCGGCGGCGCCTCCAGATCCACCAACGGTACATGGACTTCCTCCCTCTTGTTGCCTTCTTCTTCAATCTTGCCTTGCCTGACCTTCTTGCTTCATGCAAATGAACTTCGCGCCCCCTGCAAGACATGGATTGCCATGGCATTCATCTCCTACCTCCCCGATGCGAAATAACATAAAAATCCAAACCAATGCAAAGAATGAAAAATAACATAAAAGAAGAAAGAAATACAGAGGACTTGCTGCATTACCTTGCAAAGAAGTAAAAGCAGAAGTTCACGTATGAACAACATAGAAAGTCCAGCTTCTACGACGACCCTTAGATTATCTAGAAAAAGTGCATGCATACTTGGGCTAATCCCATGATTGCTCACGAGACAAAAGTCTAAAAAGAACATCTGAAGAATTAAAATTACAAAGAAAACCAAACAAAGAAAATATAGAGCACCATGCACCTTCGCCTTGCAAATGTGGAATGCAATCTGGAAAACCAGAAGTTCAACCATTAATAAAACAGAAGTCCAGATCCTACTGAAGATAGTGGATGATCAAAAAACTATACCAAAACATAGACTAAGGGAAAAGAGGAAGCATGTGCCTGTGGTCCAGCTCCACACTTACACACTAGCTACAACAAATTGCAGAAGAAATCTAGTAAGGGTTTTTTATTCCTGGAATGTAATCTGTCCTGGAATATCAATGTCAAAAAGATGGACCTGCATTCATGAAAAGTTTCATTGTTGTGACATAAAAAACCAAGAAAGAAACACCTTAGGAATAATAATGTTTAGTGTCGAAGAAACAAAATGCACAAGGCGTAAGTTAACTAATCAAATGTTCTAAATAAGGTAAGTTCAAGTTGTAAAAACACAGAAGTTCGGTGTTTTGAAAAAACATCAAATGAACATGTAGAAAAACAAATTACACAGAAGCAAAAATCTTGTAAGTTCACGTTAAACACATACTGAAGTTCTACCACTGTTCGAAGTATGCAAACATGTTACAAAAAAATAAGTAAGGTATGCATGCATATTTGGGAATAATCCCATAGTTGCCCACGGAACAAACTCAAACCCAAATTAGAAAATTGAAAATTACAAAAAAAACAAAAAGAAAAAATAGAGCGCGATGCTGCACCGCGTTGCAATGTGGAAACCAGGAAGTTCAATCACTGGTACCATAGAAGTCCAGCTACTACCACAGAATGTGGATGATCCAAAAAACTAATCCCGAAGACAGAATAAATATAAAAAAGATGATTTGTGTGTCTATGGACCAGCTCCACATTTACGTATATGAGTACTCTGAAAAACAAAAAAACTTACACAAAATTTTTATAACAACACCAACCGAACAGATCGTATTGCAGCATCACCCAAAAAACATGCATTAAAACGAGGGAAGTTCAAGCACAAATGGTGCAGAAGTCCAACTCTGTAACACAGACAGTAGAATCACTGAAAAATACACATTATCGAATTTGGTTTTCAGATTTAATCACTTGGGTGACTACACCTTCTCAGTCCGCGACCTCGAACGATATCCTATTGCGCCCTAACATCAAAACGATAAATCCACCAAGCTGTCTCAACGAAGAACCGAAACCAACACGGGCCGACACGAGATTCAATCGCCCGATTTCAGGGGTGTTTTCGCCTGCCCGATCAAATTAACAACGCATGAACGGTCCAATCTCACTACTGCAATCAAATCCGCCCTCTATAATCAAATAAAAACAACAAATCCACAGAAGACGCGGAACCACTCACGCGGACGAAGAACACAGAACCCGAAATCAAATCCGTTGAAATTAACGAGAAATTATCCACGAAACTCGTACCTACACCAAATTCCCATCATGTTAGAGGATCTAGAACATCCAGTGAATGCATTAAACTTGTAAACAGACAAAAGTTCATCCTCCCCGAGAGTGAATCCGCCAAAATGCAAAATTACGAATCAAAACGAGCATTTAAATGCAGGTATGGGTATCTGGATTACAGTCACATCCCAGAAAACACTACCGACCGGAATAATTCGCGGGGGAAGCCACGGTTGCGAAGATAGCCAGAAGTTCGGGTTCGTACACAGGAAAGTTCAGGCGCGTTACTCGGGAAGTTCAGGTTGTGATCAGAATATTATTCTGATCCCGTGACCAGAACTTCCTGTGTTACACGCCTGAACTTCCCTCTGTAGGAACCCGACCTTCGGGCTATCTTCGCAACCGTGTCTCTCCGCGCGAATTATTTTGGTCAGTCGTGTTCTATGTGATGTAAGTGTAATCTCCAAACAGTTTTTAGCAACCAAATGCCCGTTTTAAATAGGAATCTCGCTCATTGGCGGATTTTGCTCTCGGGTCATGATGAACATGCGTCTGTTGCAATTTTACTGCCTGAGTTGTTCGACCTGAACTTTTCCAAGTGCTAGGTTGAACTTCCGCCAACATTGCCCAAATGGGGCTTGCGATATAACGTTGGAAAGCTATGGATACATGTATCATGACCCAAGTTGAATTTTTGGCAAAATGTAAGCGGTTTAAGAGTAGTTTTGAAAACCATTTTTTCCTCACACAAAAAACGTGAATCATATTTTCGATCGCATTTCTAAACCGTTTATCGGAATGAGGCAAATAATATGGCGTTAAAAAGCTGCTGCAAAACCGCTGCTTCCACATGTTGAAAGTTTTCTCTAATTCCTTATGGTTAAAGAGTAATTTCGAAAATCGTAAAATTTCGCAAACCGAACAGCCGAGTTCGTATTTTCGATGTCATTTCTAAACGGCTAATCCAATTGAGGCAAATAATATGGCGTTGGAAAGCTTATGAAAATGCGCTACTTTTTCATGTTGAAATGTTTTTCTAGTTTTGAACGGTTTATAAGTAATTTAGAAAACGGTATAAGTTCCACAGAGTTCGTATTTTCGAGCTAATTTTTTAACCGTATGTCCGAATGCAGCAAATGATATGGCGTTGGAAAGCTTGAACAAATGCGAAACTTTTTTGTATATATTGTTTCTCCCAATTCTTTATGGTTTTAAGTCAATTTTTAAAATGGCTAAAAACGTATTTTCGCCGTAATTTCTACAAATTTTGTCGGAACGAGCAAATAATATATCGTTGAAAAGCTATGAAAAATGCGAAACTTTTTCATGTTGAAGGTTTTATCTGATTCCTAGCCGTTTTCAAGTAATTTCGAAAACAGCGAGATCATTTGTTCTGCCTTTATCACGAAACAGATTCTTCGAAAATGCACCGCGTGAAGAACTTGAACTTCTCGGCATGTCTACTTGAACTTCACTCCGTTTTTCACGTGCTTTTTTTGCTCGTGGCTCTCCATTCACTCACCGGAATTGAGCAAGTGATATACCGATGAAAAGCTGCTGTAAACACACAACTTTTCCGTGTCGATCATTTTTTCATACTCGCGACGGTTTTAAAAGTTTTTCATCTGAAATTCATTCAGTGTAGTAGTTGAACTTCCTACTGTTTTCACGTTAAACTTCTGTGACGTATTTTTGTTTGTAATTTTCTCATCCATTCGTCAGTGTTACACAAATGATATTCCATTTGTACAAACTTCTCTCACAATAATTTTTTTAACTTTCTCTGACCGAGGACTCGAACTTATAACAAAAAAAAATGGACCTTGCCTTTTAATTCATTTTTCTCATATTAAACACAGACCATGTAGTACATGAACTTTTTCCATTTTTATAATTTGAATTCTTTATTTTCTTTTTGAAATCAAATTGCTCCCAAGTAATAACTGAACTTCTTTGTGGATTGAGAGAATTATTTTAAAATGAAAAAATAATTATTTTAAATTGAAGGTTTTTTTGAAACATCGAACTTCTTCGTTATTTGAAATTGAACTTATTGGTTTTATTCTTTAGTAACTAGAAAATTCTAATTTTTCAAATATTAAACTACTCCGCTTTTTCCAATTGAAATTCTTGGTTTTATTCTCTAGTAATGTGAAAACCTGAGTTTTTTTAATATACATTGAACTACTCCATTTTTTGAAATTGAACTTCTTGGTTTATTATTTAGTAACGAGGAAAATGTGGGTTCTTCATAAACATTGAACTATTTTGCTTTTTAAAATTGAACTTCTTGGTTTTTTCAATTTGGACTTGGTGTTATTCATTTGTAACGGGAAAAGATCCTAGTTTTGTAACAAATATCGTACAACTTCTTGGTTATTACGAACTGAACTTCTTGGTTTATTCGTTAGTACCGAGAAAAATTCAAGTTTTTGTAATAAATATTGAACTTCTCTATTTTTTGAAATTGAACTTCTTGGTTTATTATTTAGTATCGAGGAAAATCTGAGTTTTTTTTTAAATTGAAGTTCTTGGTTTTTTCAATTTGGACTTCTTGCTGTTATTCATTTGTAATGGAAAAAATCCTAGTTTTGTGATAAACATCGTACAACTTCTTGGTTATTTCGAACTGATCTTCTTAGTTTTTTAAATTTGATCTTCTAGAGTTTTTTTATTTAGAAATGGTGAAAATCCTTCTTTATTGAATTTTGAATGGTCCATTATTTATATTTGAACTTGTAGAGTTTTTTTATTTAGAAAACAGTGAAAATCCTTTTTTATGAATTTTAAAGTGCCTTTTTTTGTTTGAACTTCTCACTTTTCATTATTTTAGTAAAAGAAAAACTCAGAGTTATTTTAAACATCAAACTCTCTCTGTTATTTTAATTTGAACTTCTCAACTTTTTTATTTTGAACTTCTGTGTATGTTATTTTTAGAAATGGGGGAAAGAAAATCGATATATTTTTCCCTATAAGGAATTTCACGAGTTTATTTTTAAGTTGAACATGTACAATTTTTTTCTTTTTCTTACATATCTAGGTTTTCCATACAACTTTTGTTCATGAAATTCCTTTTTCTTTTCAAGAGAGGTGTTCTATTTTTTTTAGAAAAGAGGTGGGGGGCAAGTAGTAGAAAATTTTGGATTTATTTTAATTTTTTTTAGCTTCCATATTTGAACAATTTGAACTTCTCATAATTTTTCCTACGAACATTATTGGGTATGTGTTTTTTTTGTTTTTATGAACACAATTTGATTTTTGAGCCACACAGGACAAAATAACTAACTGAATAATGGGGAGAGATAGCAATGTGAAGCATCGTATGCGCCGAAACTGCTGTTTCCCTTGCTGGTGAAACCTTGGTCAATGCTAAAGTTGATCTGGGAGAACGCACACAAACAGACATACACACATATGTGGAGAGAGAAATTATATGTGCACACACTTAGTAATACGTGAACTTCTTTGTACAGACTTTTTTCTCACGTTCAAATGCACATCTGTTCCAAAACAAAAGCTTAGGAGAATTCAATTGGGCAAAAACTTGGAAACATGAATGCACACATAAGGGGGTGGGCAAAACAATAAACTGCGTGTATATGGCAATGGAAAGCTGCAGCTAACTTGCATAAGAGATAGAGGAGGTCCTCATTGGTGCCACATATGGCCAATTGATGGCCACGTAGTTCAAGCTGGTTGTAGGTTGAGGTACTAGTAAGGATGAAAGAACGTAACCTAGGCAAACAAGTGTATATGTAGCCTGTTCTTTTTCTTGGACAGACCAAACAGAATCAAGTTACACTCACAATCAGCAACTGATTGCACCTCTCGCACCAGTTGTACCATCACATGTGACCTTGCAACATCCATGGAGAAGAAGACTGTCATTTGTACTGCTCCTAGTGTCGTTTACACTAGCATCCACTTTGCCTGCACGATGCGCCTCTCTGAACTCAGTGTGTGGTTAGCAACAACACCCAAAAAACAAGGAATAACCTATCTGAACCTTAACCCCAATACTCTCTGAACTTTAGTCCCCCTCAAACTGATGTGTCCGCCACTGCAGAGTAGGGATGAGCTGGATTCTCTTGGTGCGCTGCTGCAATTCCTCCGTGGAGATGGATCTTCAGCGCCTTGAGCACGGCATCATGAACTGCAGCGTGGAGTGAGCCTGCCGTGACAAGAGGAGAGGCACGGCAGGGCTGGGCCAGGCCGGTGTGTTCGGCGGAGGACCGCGGCCGCGCGACAGCTAGTTGGGTGCGGGGACTCAGTGGCTGCACGGAGATGGACGCTGGCGGCCGGAGAGCGGGAAATGGGGCGGCCGAAACAGTGTGGGCTGGAGCATGCGACCGCGGCGGCACACGAGTGGCGGAGGCGGCGCCAAACTCGACGGAGCGGATGGCTGCACCTCTGCCGCCCTCCCCTGCAGTTTTGCCTGTGGTCGAACGCACGTGATGAAGGTCGGGGCTGGCACCCCATGAAGGTCGGGTAGGGGCGCATGGTGACCAATGGCAGCGGATGTGCAGAGGACTGCCGGGGGAGACGCACGGCTGCTGCCAGGAAGGAAGCTACAATGGCTGCTGCCGTGGAGGTCGGCCGCTCCGGGCGCTAGCGCGAACGTGACGCGAGGGAGGCGGTGGGATCGGGATGTTTCGGCGGCGGCGCGTGGTCGTGAGGCAGCAGAGGGTGGATGCGTGCGCGCAGGATCCATGGCGGCCATGAGCTGCGGCCGGATGCGTACGCGCGGGATCCGTGGTGGCCGGATCCGCAGGCGGTGGCGCGTGGTTGGCCGGAACCCTGGAGGACAGGTCCTTGCGGCGGCGCGCGGGGAGCATCCGGGGAGGAGAGGTCCTGGCGGAGGCGAGTGTGTAGAAGGGCGGTGATGGCCGGCGCGGTGGTGGAGGCGGGCTGTGGCCGCGGAGGCGAGCTGCGCCGCTAGTGGTGGTGGCATGCATGGCCGGAAGATGGGGTGGGGGCGGGGCGGCGCGGCACGACGGACAGATCCGGGGGCGGCGTGGCGCGGTGGCCGGGGACGGGGACGGGGTCGGGGCAGTGCGCGGTGAGTTCGTGGCGGCGGCTGAATCGGTGGAGAGGAAGAAAAGTGCGGGGGGTTGGGGGAGGAATGGGTGGGCTCTGTTTCGGATGTTTTTTTATCTCAGGAACATCTAATCGCCCCTATATAGATGCGTTGTGATCAGAATAACTATTCTAATCCTGAGATCAGAATAGTATTACTCTATATATATATATGGGTGTGGCTAGGTCTCGGTCGACTGAGACTTAACCAAGTCTAAGTCAAGTGATATAGCATGTAAGAAGAAAAAAAAAACTGAAAAGAACTTTTTGCACGAATCTTCATGCAAAATCAAAGGAAGATACTATCGACTGAGACATAACGAAGTCTAAATCGACTCAGACTTAGCAAAACTGTGTATATATATATATATATAGTTGGTGTCGCCTCCAAATCTTTTAGCGCTTTCCCCGTCTTAGGCGCCGCACCTCCCTCTTCCCCGGCTGCACCTCTCCTCCACCTCACGCTTGTTGTGTGTCGCCGACGAACACATCCGCTACCCCGTGTTGCCACCGCCACCCATGGCCGCCTTCTAGGAACCGCCGCCGAGCACGCAGGTTGGCGGTGGCCGAGGTCGACCCATGGAGGGAAGGCGATACAGGTTAGGATAGGACACCATGCACGAGAGGTCTGACTTCTACTGGCGGGAGCAGGAGGGGTGCAGGGACATGGTTGTGCATATGAAAATTTGTGGCGTAGTGGACGAGAGGAAAGGCGGCCGCGCTGCAGCGATCAGGCATGACCCTCGTGGGAGGGAGCCGACGCTGGGACATTATAGGTCATCTTCGATGAGACTAAGAGTAATCCGTGTCCACCGCTCAGTCGCTCACCCCTTTTCGTCTTCTCTGTTCCGCCGACGGCCCCTCCTGGCCATCGGACGAGGCTTGCTGCCACAGCCCTCTCCCCCACCTCCCCTCTCCCTGCCTCTCATCTACCTCCGTTCGGTCATGGGACCCGTCTCCATAAACCCTAGGTCCGGTTCCTCAGCTCCGTCGGGCTTGGCGGAGACTGCGAGTTGCGGGCCCCTAATTTGGTGGCAGCGGGGGTGGCAATAAACCGCCAGGGCTACTTAGGAGGATTGAGAGCAGGGCGAGCTATCGGATGAATCCACGTCGGCGGGGATCAGTTCTTTGTTTGGAGAAAGGACACTACATCAGCGGGCAGCAAGAAAGGCAGCCACGATCACGGAGTCGCGGCCCCAAACGCGTCATGATGTTCGCCAGTGGCATCATCAGCGTCGTCGCTACTCAACCGCGCCAGTTGATACTATCTGGCGCCACCATCTAGAGTCGTTGGAGAGTAGGAGGTGCCGCCCCATCAACGGAAGTTCGTCGTGGCCCGAGGTACTGTTCCTTTTTTTCCTGGACGGGGTAAGGCACCCGGCGGGACGAGTTCGCTGCATGCGGTGGGGGATCCTGGAGTTGGGATTTTGTGGTCATTCTTCCCGTCCACGCTGAACCTAGTCGAGATATTGTTGGCCAAGGCGGACGCGCCCATGGACAAGCACTACGACGACGTGTTGGTGCCGTCGCCAGACCGATGGGCGCTGGGGAGGAGCTGTGTCGGGAGCTGGCCGGGGGGGAGAGCTGCATGTTGGCCGTGAGCGGGCACACCAAGCTGTTGGCCAACAACCGGAGCCTCCGGCGGCTGATCGGGAGCCGGTTGCCATACCTCAACCCCATAAACATGCTGCAGATGGATGTGTTGCGTCGACTGCGCCACGACGACTGCCGCAAGCACGCGAGGCGCTGCTCATCACCAGGCACCAGCAACACCGGCAGATCGACCTTTGCTTGGACTGCGGCTGGCTTTGCTTTTCTTATCGTGGTCGCTGCTGTGGAGTCATCGTGCGGATTTATATGACCTTTTTTCTCTTTTTTTTTGAGTTGGTCTTTTTTCCTTCTCTTTTGATAGGAAACTTTTGTACATTTTGTAGGGGAACGTGCTATGCAACAAAAAATTTGTCGCGCACGATCACACCCAGGAACACTATGAAGAGGCGGGTAACGATCAAATTCACCAGCTAGCAGAGTAGCGGAAGCAGTGTAGTTTGTTGGTGAAGCGCTACGATTCCCGCAGCTAGGTTATACCTCCCAGCCACGAGAATTTCTCCGAGACGATCCGCCGATCTTGAGTCAAAGAAGACGACCCCTCCGAGGTATCCTCGCGCTCTAAAGTAGTAATCCAGCAGCACTTCATCGTCCAGGAAGAAGAGCTCCGAGAAAACTAGAGAGAGAGATTAGCCTAGCGGCACTCCGGAATAATTAGAAGTATTAGTCTAATTAGACTGGAGGAGAGATTAGAGCACGTAGAAAGGAGCTCCTCACTTTGGTTTGTCCGAACCAGGGAGGAGGGCTCCTCCTCCCTCCCCAATTGTGTTTGGCCCCCTTCCTTGTATAGGGCGCACCACCCCTTGGGTCCCTTTTGACCCATGTGGTGTTGGAAATATGCCCTAGAGTCAATAATAAATGTTATTATTTATTTCCGTGTTCATGATTAAAGTTTATATTCTATGCTATTACTGCAATGGTTCTCGAGGCTGCAATAACCATGAGGCTCGAAGGAAAACTTATGTGCACGTGTAGCATAATAAACGGTAAAATAGATTCCTAGTCTTGCCTCTAAGACTAGCTCAAGTGTAGCATGATGGTTCTGTTTTCCTAATCATGGGCATGACAATGCCAGTAACTTCGAGGACATAATGTTAGGAGAACATTTGTGTTGAATCGACCCAATTGTTGTTATGCTATGAGATCCATTCGTCACAAGTTAATGTTTTATAACACAGAGAAAGTTAAAGGTTTGTATAATTCCTTAGACCATGAGAGTATCAAGTTCCTTCATACTTGCTCCATGCACTTTGGGGTTTGTCAAATGTCATCCGTAACAAGGTGGCAATAACGGCAGCTTAAGGATTCATGAAAAAGTACGACAAGGGACTTGATAGCTCAAGACTAGGATTTGCTCCTCAGATGATGGAGAGATATTCTTAGAGCCCTCTCGATGTGACGGTATCCATCATCATCTGGCCAGACACAACGTGATTTGATCACGGGGACGCCGGAACACGGGAACGAGAAAAGAGAACAAAACCGGTAACGAGGAAACTGGCATAGTGAACAAGTTGTTCATTCACGGGGATGCTGATAAATCTGACCTCGGGTTTTTGTAACATATTGCGAAGCAATAGGAATAGCACACGGTAACAAAAGGTTCACTCGAATATCATTCGTGTGGGTATAGGGGTCAATATGGATGTCCACGGTTTCGCTATTGATCATTGATCGAAAGGAGTTTCGAGTCATGTCTATACTTCACCGAACCTACAGGGTCACACACTTAAGGGTTATCCATCTGCTGAGTACTAGGTTAGGAGCCTGAAAAAAAGTCACCGAAAAAGTTTTGGAGACACTGAAAATGTTTCCGAGAGAAAATCGGAAGTGTTTCGGAGAAACCGAAAGTGTTTTGGAGAAATCAGAAATGTTTTGGAGTAAACCATTAAGTCGAAAAAGTTTTAGAGTACGTCTGGAATTTTTCGGAGGATGCCAGAAAGGTTCTAGGACCTTCCAGAATTTTCCGAACAGCCCCAAGGGGCTGCCACAACATGGGGGACATCGTCCCCTTTTTGTGGGATCATGTTGGGTAGGGCACCCCCTTTGAGGGCAGCCCCCCCTTTTGGTGGAAAGTGTTGGGGTGGGGGGCTCCCTATGGGGGGGGGGGGGGGGGGGGGGGGTAGCTCCCACCTATGTGTGCCAAGTGTTGGGTGGAGGGGGCCTTTGGGGGTGTACCCCCATGGTGGGGCCCCTAGGAACAAGGGGGGCATTGAGGGTAACCTTCCCCCTTTTGTGGGGAAATGTTGGTGAGGGCCCCCCCCATTCTTTAGGCTGCCATCTCCTTGCCTTCCACACCCCATCCCCTCCTATAAATAGAGGTGGAGAGGAGCCCTCGAATACACACTTGAAATCTCAACACAATGGCATGCAATGATCTGCCTTTGTCTCTCTCGCCCTCCACGAAATAGTTTTGTTCTGCCGAAAGGCTGCCTAGTCTCCGTTAGTGATTAGTTCTAGGTGGCGAAACACTACTGGATCAGTGGCACCATATGTGTATAACCTGGTATAGAGATTGTACGCTCGATCTTTTGTTCGAGCAAGGAAAAAATTCTCGCGGTTGGGAGGTTGTAAAATCCTAGCTGTAGGAATATGCACCAACGATCTTCGTCAAGTCTTCTTCCGTTGCGCTACAAGTTGGTATTGATCAGATCAAACCTTGTATGCATCTTCATAGTGATCCTGGGCTGATGCGTAGGACGGGAATTTTTAGTTTTCTGCCACGTATCCCTACAGTGGCATCATGAGCCGTGCTATGCATAGATGCAGGTTATGATTTAGAATACATAAGATGTATGGGTGTTGCCCAATATTTTTTTGTAGTAGATGAGATATATTACTTCATAAAATTTGTGTGAGTAGTAGATAAGATCTATTGTTAGTAGATGCAATCTATTACTTAATGTACTTGTTGCTTCGCCCTTGAATTTGCGTATTTCTAATCCTGACGGCATGGTGGAATTTTTCTAAAAAGTTCTGGCTATCCACGATCCTTCTATGCTACTCCTGAGTATGCTAGTTGGTAGATCAATGATGTGCTATCACAGTTCTTTGGGTTCCAACTTAGTTAAGAAAGATGAATTTTAGCAAACTAAAGGGCATGTAGATGGGATCTACACGTGGGTCACGCGTATGACAAAGTCTAGTATGGGGCTCGAGATTTTTCATTAAGTCTCATATTTCATACACCCCGCAAAGTTAATCTAGCGATTTGAATAATCATACTTGATGATGAACGTTGGTAGCTATGGTTTGTTTCGAAACCATAGAAGCCACGCAAAATAAAATGTTGTATGAACCACACTACTAGAAAAAAGGCTGTTAGTGGCGCACCAGTTTTTGCTATTAATGGCGCACTATAGGTGCGCCACTATTAACACGCCACTAGTAACAAATAGTAATGGCGCACCTCTGGTGCGCCATTAGTATCCCAGATAATAGTGGCGCACCACATAGTGCGCCATTACTATGTCCAACAGTGCGCCATTACTATGCCTCCTAGGGGGCCATATTTACCTTCACGTATGCCCCCAAGTGCGCCATTACTATGCCCCATAATGCGCCACTGGTATTTAGCCTTGGTGCGCCACTAATGCTCAATATGGTGCGCCACAACTGGGGGCCATATTTGCCTTCACCTATGCCCCAAGTGCGCCATTACTATGCCCGATAATGCGCCACTAGTATTTATCTTGGTGCGCCACTAATTCTCAATATGGTGCGCCACTACTATGAATATTAGGAATTATTATTTTTTGCTTTTCTGGTATTTGCACAGGTTACAAAATACGTTACAGCACAGAATATAAACATCACACAATAGAATTCATCATATTAGTCTCCAAATTCGAAATAGCGAACAAAGTTCAAACATTAGCCAAGTTTAGGTCTCGAGACATTAGCAAAGTTCATCATATTAGCCGAGTTTGTCGTCACATTACAAAGTCGATATCGATCATCTAAACTACCATCACATAGAAGAGAGCTGCGGTCACGATGAGCATCATCGCGATGAAACTGGTCTTCATCCGGTTCCTCCTCCGCTCCCTCCTCTCTCCCGCTAGATAGCGCACGTATCTAGCTTCCGCCTCCACCCTAGTGGTGTACCCTTTGTAACTGTTACCGCTGAAACGGTGAACCTGTCTCCGACACTCCTCCCAGCCGTCGTAGACTCCGGGAACCTTACCCTTGTACACGACATACGACGGCATCTCTATGCACTAGACAAACAAAACATTAGTAGCAATTCACAGATAATATATAAGCAATATATAAGTATGCAACAAAAGGATCGGAAGAGAAAAGCAACACATTAATAGCACGATTCATGGTCCTACTAATAAATAGCATTGATTACATATAAGTTGAACGACTGTCCAAACTAAAGAGACATACAAGTTCATTAAAGTTTAATTACAACATGAGCTAATCGATATTTCAGAACTACATAGCATCAATACTTTCGACTCGACTAAGGGACCGGAGTGTGGATGAAGCCGCCGTCTTTCGTGATGGTCATGAATGTGCGGTCGTTGTCAGCCTGCATTTGTTGCGTTGTTTCTATTTCACTATTGGACGGTTGATATTTGAGGTAGAACTGCCCCGAGGTACGAAGGACATCTTGATAGATGATTTCCGCAAACTCCGACTGGATGCGAAAGAATTCTTGTCTCATGTCCTCGTCCTGGATTGCCGACAACCGTGCGGCCCAATCTTTGAGATTATTTGGTAGCATAAGGTGATTATGGTCCCGTACGATCGCCCGCATGTGATGGAGGGCGTAGTAGGCATCCTTCTGATTGCCAGGCGGCTGCTTAACATAGGGGAACGTCGTTACGTGGGTGAACACGTGCTTGCCGTACCTACAAATTGGCCTCCTGAAGGTGCCTCCAGATTTGGCGTAGCCAGGGAGAGCATCATCAAGAACTTTCTTCATATTTGTGTAGTCTTTCTTCGACTGACGGTCCGAGTCGAAATACGTGGCCATGGAATATTTCGGGCTTAAGAGGATGAGTGTGCAATGTGTGTCACTGCACAAAACACGGAATGTTAGAAAAAAAAAGAACGATCGAAATCTAAGAAATCATATGTTACGGGGCGGTGAGGGGATGACTTACTTGGAAAAGTAAGGCACAAGGAAGTTATCCTTATCTGGGTTCGCCAGAATGACGCCTTTGAGGTATGAACTCGCGACTTGCCGGTCCCCAGCGCTGCCCAAGATCTTGGCACACATGTAGAAGGGGTCGACTATCACGATGTCTGGGGTCTTGTCTCTAATGATCCGTATCTCCATACTGAGCGAAAATAGCCGAATGAAGGTGTAGTGCAGCGGATGAAGGTTAAACATAGCGAAGATGTCATCAAACCGCAGGACGATCATACGCCCGATGGTGCTATCGACAAAGCCCTTGCCCTCTGGCACCTTGGCCACGAAAACCGGGTATGCCACATCATTCTCGGAGAGACGCCGCTTCTCCATAGAAAGAACACTGTCATGCAGACTCCGCATAGCACCGGTTGCAGCATTGAGCAGATTAGTCGGTAGCATCGGCCTACCCGCCACATGCACCCTCCTCAAGATATCCTTAGGTATTGGTGGCCCGTCCTGAGCACGGATCGTACTCGGTGCCGGCTGGCTCGCACCCTTGTTATTTTTTCTTTTCCGTCCCTTCTGCTTCTTCTGCTGTAATGGGATCGAGTTCTGCTCAGAGACCACCTTCTTGTGTGTGTTGGGCCTGATAATATTTCGCACCTCGGCTATTTGAGTCTCGGTGAAGGCGGCAGCTGGAGGCGTCTCCTGAGAACTGAACTGGGGAGGGGGGTGTGCCCAGGAGAAACTTAGCGGTGGTGCACCACACACAAGGTGCGCCATTAGTAATATAAACATTAGTGGCGCACCCATGTGTGGTGCGCCACTGCTATTTGGCAGTGGCGCACCACATACATAGTGCGCCACTAATGTCTATATTAGCTATAGCCCTTTTTCTAGTAGTGCCAATTAGAGGCGTCTAACTTGGTTTTACAGGATGTGCATGTGATGTGGTATAGCCTTCGTCATATTAATGAGATTATGTATGAGATGACTATATGATGTAATTAATTAACATGACCTACGTGTCATGATTCGGCATGATGGCTGAAGCCATATGATTGTCACTTTAATGACCTGCGTGTCAACCTTGTTGTAATGCATTATTTTATTAGCTATAGAGATAGCAATATTATTTAGGGAATCGACATGGTAGTGACAAGTTTTGTGGAGGTGGACACCAACGCAAAAGGCGTACACGAAGACGGATGAGAAAAAGCAAAAGAAACAGGCCTTGGAAGAAAAGTTCTGCCACGGCAACAGTTTTCGAAATTGCTGCCACGGCAGCGTTTTTGACTGAAATTTTGCAAAGATGACAAGTACTTCCCCGATAGGTGGGGCCATATCTTATCATGCTATTATGAATTGCCTGAGATATTTATCCCTTATATTTGCACCCTTTTGATTGCGCAGTAGTCACTTTTATTAGGGTGGTCTCTCACTTAAAAATATCAAGTAGTTAGTGTTCTCCCAATTGTAGCACCGTCTAAAATATGTATATTTTCAGGGTGCCACATGGTTGCATGGGTACGAACGAATTGAGAGTATGAGGTAGGTGAAGGTCAGACCTCACAACGATATCACCTGGCTGTCTTGACGTTCTGGCAGGATCGTCCTGAGCTCGTAACACGCGCATCGAAAGATGAACAAGAGTCACATAGAGATGTGATCGGCAAGTTGGCCTACCAATTGAAATTCTCATCACCTGAGATGGTTGCATCCATGGCGTTGAATTGAAATATGGATCTTGAACCACTCACTATGAATTATGAGAGATATTGATTTGTGTGGGAGCGCACTTTAGAATTAAATTGTTTAATTCTCAGTGCAATTAATTACTGAACATTGTCTAAGTGTAATTTGCATTATAGTTGTAGAATATTGGCTCGCGTTTCCACCTTCCCTGTTGAAGTAGAATAGCTATTATTTATCTGGTTAAAAATGTACGATTGGTAACGTAATGTGAGGATTGTCCTCTAGAGTGTCGAGAAGGACTTTGTCCAATTGCATGCTTTTAGTATTCTCCTGCTGATGCTATGGATGGTGTGACTCACGTGCTTCGATCCAAAATCTAGAATTTCATTACGGTCAAGTGCAATATGCTTGCTTCCATAAGACCCGAACTTCAAAAGTTTGGGATAGTTATGTGATATTCATGGAACTAAAAATTGGTTTTAGATACAAACAAAGGCTAATTGATATGAGATATCCAAAGTAATGTTTGTTTGCAAGTATTAGTAAAGTATTCACTGTACATTAAACTGATCAGATGGGATCCAGAAGAACGCCTGTCATATGATGATGGTGAATAAAACAACAACATAAAAAGAAAGGACAAGTCCGAAGGGTATTAGTGAAACTTACATGCCTACACTACTAGGAAAAACATTACCACTACCGTGGGTTTTTTGCATACCAGTAGCGTGGGTTCCCGCGCTACTGCTACGTCACTACAACTATTTTTTAGCAGTAGCGCGTTTTTTTCTCATGCGCTACAGCTAAAATATTTAGTAGTAGCGCTCCTTTTTCCCCCACGCTACTACTATCTAAGTACTAGTAGCGCTCCATTTACACCTGCGCTACTACTATCACGTACTAGTAGCGCTCCATTTTTCCCCCACGCTACAACTAACTAAATAGAAATTAAAAAAATAAATAAAAGTCAGATGCAATATTCATGGATGGAAATCAAGACATGACCAGTGCAAATAAACTAAGTTCACAGAACCATCTTAGCACTTGCAGCATTCATGGATCCAACATTGAACATCTCTGCGACCTCCGGTGTCGCAATAAACTGCAATTTCACAAATACTAGGTACTCATATAACAATATCATTAACCACGTACAATACCAGATTTAATATAACCACAATCTCACAAACATTATAGGTACTCATATATAGTCAACATGCATTGATAGATCATATGGCGAACTAATAGTTGATAAGCAGCCTACTAGGTAGTCATAGTAGCATATATATGGTTCAGCAGCCAGACACATATATAGTTCTAGATGATATTGATGACGATCATCATCCTCAAGCCTTGGCGGTGGGTATTCCTGATAGTAATTAGGATGGCCTGTCCAACATGAAGATTGTTGCCAACGAGGAAGCTCTTCCACCCAACCGAGCTTAAGTGTGTGCGACCGTCCGTGTCCACGCCGTACGCACAGGTGGTGACGGAGCCCCTTGCGGTAAGGCGTATTCCAGCAGAGCCTTCTTCATCAGGCTTGATACCACAACTCGCAGATAGGCTCTTTGGCAATTTCTGAATAAGAAAACCATATCAATTAATAAGTAGCCTCGCACATACTCTTGCAAATATATTTCTACTAAGTATAAATTTCTACACTATCAAAAGACAGTACTACTACTAAGCATGAATTCTACTAATAAGTATGGATTCTACACTATTAACAGTTCTTTGGATTCTACATTAAGCATATATATCATTGGACTCTAGCTACACTAAATTGCATATGATCAATCGGATTCTACAGTAAGCATATATATCATTGGACTCTAGCTACACACTAAAGCATATCATCGATCGGACAGTAAGCATGTCATTGGACTCTACACTAATTAAGCATGTCATCGGACTCTACACTAAAGCATATCATCGGCTAGCTTCTACACAACATATCATTGGACTCTACACTAAGCATATCGTTGGACTCTACACTAAGTAAGCATGTAAGTATAACATACCATGACATAATGATCAACCATGGTACTTGTCAGGCGGGTCACGAATGGCACCTCGACGAAGTCAGCACGTGGCGGAATTATATCCCATAGGTTGCACACCTCCTACTCGCTCAGCCTCATTCTTTGAGCATAGATGGCTTCATCAAGTGGGTCCTCATCATCTTCATCATCTTCCTCCATGTTGACATAAATGACGGCCAGTTTGGGTGTTTCTGCTCTGAAGGAGAAGCTGATCAACTCACCACCAGTGATACCCATGTGGGTGATGAAACGGACCCATCCATCTCCTCCCATCTGCGACATATTTCGTCCTTTCTCGACCTCCATAGTGTAGGGGCCCACAGGAGCCTCAAAGGTCACAGTGTCTCCGGTCAGCTCGTTGAATTCCAACCTCACATTGCATGGGACAATCTGTGTAAAAAAAGCAAAATGATATGTACACAATGCATTAATGCCAATAACACTAAAAACAAAATAGTGGTTACAAGTTTCATATAATTTATTACCGCCGCATGAAGAAAACTCGACTGGAATTAGATACCGAACATCGTGCCAGTTGCAAGGCTGCTGGCGCACCTTAACTTGCACAGTCGACTTGGTGGTGGTGGTGGTGGCGCCATTTTCCTATTATATATAAGCATTGATTGGATAGAGTTAATTAAACATCAATATTTGTTCTAACGCAAGAATTCATCAGATAGAGACAAAACATCGGATAGATAGACACATAAATCGTTAGGAATAAGAATATCTTTTTGGCTAAGCTTACTTATGAATGTTGTTGATTAAAACATTAAACATGAGTAACGAGCCATGTAGCTAGATTCCACCTAAAGCAATATGAGCAAGGATGAACGATCCACTTCACAGGAAAGAAAAACAATCAGGTTCTACGTTTAATCATGAACATTAGGAATACTAAATGCCAAAACAACTCGGCAGTCAAAATCAATGGAGATATATATCAATGATTTTCCCTTTGTCCAACAAGAAAATCAAATCTAGTTTGCTGAAAATGTTCATCTCCCATGAAGGGCGCATCTAAGCATTGAGGAAGTTGCAGCTAGAACCAACAATACAGTAGCAAAAGCTATATACTGGAAGACAGAAAATGGAGTTGGGAAAAGTATACAGTGACAAAAAAGAAGGTTTGGGAAAAAGTAGTACAAAAGCTAGATACCTCACCCAATCTAAGGGCAAAGATCAGAAACCAATACCCTGGACTTAAACACGGAATGTTTCACATCAAGCAAGCTGCAAAGATATTCTAAGATTATAACCATCCACTACCTGGTTCTGATCCCTAGAGGTATCATGATAGACTAACAAGTAGCAAGACATAAGGTAGAATTCGTAGCCCTACCAAATTGGGACAAGAGCTTGATTGCACATTTGGTGAATAAACAGCACCACAACAAAACCTTCAGGACGGCCTTATAAAGATTGATTCATTTACTGAACATACTGCGCGCTAAATACCTAACGGAGCACCTAATGCATCTATAAAAAAAACAAATTAACGGACACCCCTTCCCAAAATCTCTCCAGGATTGCTAAGGGGGTTAACGGACACGGCCCCAGGGCGAGATCGCGTCGAGACTCAGGGGCTCGATATAGCCCAAGCCGGCTAGAGTGGGGGCAGCAATGGAGTGGGGGGGGGGCGGAAAGTGGGGCAGCAGGGGGAGTGGGGAGGCGGCCGGCAAGAGCACGCGGGCGGTGAGAGAGGGGGCGGCGAGAGGGGGGAGGAGCAGCAGAGGGGATGAGCATTACCTGCGGCGGCGGTGGCAGTGGTGGTGGCGGCTGGGAGGAACGCTAACCGCGGTGGCGTCGGGGTGGAGGGGAGAGGACGATCGAAGTGATGAGGGTGCGGCGGGGCCGGCCAGGGTTTTCTTTTTGTGTAGTAGTAGCGCTGCGTATGGGCCGGCGCTACTGCTAAGTCCACTAGCTTTAGCGCCGGTGCGCAACCCACACTACAGCTAAGTGGGCTAGTGTTTTGTCCCTGCGGCCCACGTAACAGCAGCGCGGCCCATCCTAACCAACGCTGCTGCTATGCATTAGTAGTAGCGTGTTTTCTACCAGGCGCTACTGGTACATACCAGTAGCGTGGTGGCCCAAACAGGCGCTACTAGTAAACTTCTACGTATAAGCATTTTCCTAGTAGTGCTAGAAAGTCCGAGGCTAACGCCATTCTTAAAGTTGGGTGCTTCTTCTGTGAGTAAGAGAAATATTGAAAGTAAAACTGGTAGAAGTATAAAGGCAAAAAGAAAGAAGACTGGAAGGTCCAGCTCAGGTATGACTTTCATATGAGTTATAGATGTATAGAAGACTGGTCAAAGATGTAATGCTTGGGAATTAGGATTAATTTGTTAATCGCTGATTCTTGGGTATTGCGGTTAAAAGTTGATCACAAGGATACCCGTTCGATTGCATCCTGTTGCAACTCGATGCAAGAAATACTATGGACTAAACGACTAGCTGGTAATGAGGTTAAGATATGTGCTGGGAACTCTGTAAAAGTTACCATACTTTTCATCAGCGTATTACCACTATATTTATTTTCAGAATTCATTTTAGAGTTCTATACACTCTAGCCCATTGCATAATGTTTTTTGCAAGAAGGTTGTTCATAAGAGAACAATTGTTATTCATTGTTATGAATAACATAAGGGCCATGCTTCCATTATGAATGGGATGTATGTTATGAATATTGATGATAATATAATACATCCATAACACTGACACTAAATATCGGAAGACTAAAAGAATACCACATTTGTGTGGCACTCGTTTGGTCACATTGGGGAAACCTGCATGGAGAAATTCCATAGTGATGGATTTTGAAGTCATTTTGATTATGAATCATCTGACACTTGCAACTTTGGTCCAAAAAGTGAAGTGACTAAAATACCGTTCACAGGCCATGAGGAACGAGCAACGAACTCATTGGTAATCATACATATTGACGTGTGTAGTCCAATAACTGTTGTTGCTTGCAGTGGATTTGTCTATCTTCAGTGATGACTCAAGTAGGTATGTGAATATTTGCTTAATGAGACATTAGTTTGGATCTTTTGAAATAGTTCAGATGGTTTACAGAATGAAGTGGAAATTATTGTAACAAGAGAAATTATGTTTCTGCAATTAGATTGCGGAAAGCAATATTTGAGTTACAAGTTTAGCGAATGTCTGATGAGTTGTGAAAAGAGTTTCATAACTTGCACCTCCTGGAACACCACTAAGAGTGGAATTTCCGACAAGATGTAATCAAACCATACATGAGATGCCAAGATCAAAGATGAGATAAATCAATTTGCCGTTATCCTTTTTGAAGTAATGCTTTAGAGACTGCGGCTTTTACACTTAAAAGAGGGATATCGAATCTGTTGAAATGACTCCATGGTATGGTACGTCAAACCATGTTTTGTCTTTTCTTAACATTTGGAATATGAGACATGTGTTAAGCGTTTACAAACCTGTTCCAAATCAGATAAGTGCTACTTTGTAGGTTATCCCAAATTGTTGGGTATTCCTCCCATACTATGCCGAGGCAAAGTGTTTGCCAAATAGAGCGGTATATTTTGAAGAAAATGTTTCTTGCAAAAGTGTGAGTGGGAGGACAGTGCTGCTCGACGAGATAACATAATCTTCGTCATTAGATCAAAGTAACGAAACATTGAAAGTAGTTCCAGAGTTTCCTACTGCGACTGATACGGAAGCCTCTACATGAGATGTATAGACTTCGGTTGAACTTGCAGCTGAACCACGCAGGCAATACTCATGCAAACGAGATATTATTGTTAGACAATAGTGTACCTACGATCCTAGATAGTATCCATATACATGATTGAAGATTAGATCTTGATAAACCCTTCCGGAAGACTTAGAGTCTAACGAATATGAATGGAACTATAAACTGATATGGAAATAAATATTTTTATCCATAAAGGTTGAATTGTTGCTAATAACAAATTCAAGGAGTTGACTATGATGAGATTGTCTCACCGTAGCAATGCTTGAAGTTAGTTTGGGTTACACTAGCAATTAGTACATATTTCAATTATGAGATATGATAGATGGACGCCAAAAAGATTTCCATGAGATGGAAATACAACCAAGGACCTATATATGATACAGTCCAAAGTATTTTGTCGATCCAGATGATTCTAGTAAGTGTGCAAACTTCAGAGTTCCAGTAATGGACAGAAGCAAGCATAATGGAGTTAGAATCTTCGTTTTGATGAAATAGTCAAAGAGTTTGATTTCATCAAGGATAGCGAAGATGCTTGTGTTTACAAGAAAGTAAGTGGGAGCATAATAATATTTCTAAAACTTTGTGTGCATGACACATTGTTGATTGGAAATCATATAAATTTCTTGACACGAATTAGGACTTCACTGAAAATAGTTTTTCGATGAAGTAGTTGGGCTAGGTAGCCTCAATATTAGGCATAATAATCTATGGAGACAGAATTGCCTAATAGGGCTAACCTAAAATACATATTGACAAGATGCTAAAACGGGTTAGCATGGGAACGCCAAGGAGAGTTTCTTGCCAAAGTCACATGAAAAGAGTTTTAGCAAGACTCGGTGTCCTAAAACACTGATGAGCAAAATACATGATTGAGATTCCACACACTTATTGTTTGGATTAATCATGTACCCCATGGTATGTATACCAACCAGATATGTCCGATACTCCAAATAAGTTGCGAGTAAGTTACCAAAGTAATCAAAGTACTGATCATTGAACAACAGTGAAAAATGTCATTAAGTACTAAAGTAGGAGTAATGACATGTTTCTCGCAAGAGGAGATTATAAAGAGATCATTGTAAGTTGTTACATCGATGTTGTCTTCATCAGTACTCCATGCGATTTTCATTTTCCATAAGGGGTAGTAGAAAACGGGCCTTTAGTCCCGGTTTGTAAGGGCCTTTAGTCCCGGTTGCCCAACCAGGACAAAGGAGTCGGGACTAAAGGCCCCCCTTTTTAGTCCCGGTTGTGTTACGAACCGGGACTAAAGGGGCTCCACGTGGCCGCTGTCTGGAGTGGGTGTTACCAACCGGGACTAAAAGAATTTTTTTTAAATTTTTTTTCCAAATTTTTATGAATTTTTTTATTTGTTTTTAAGTTTTTTCCGATTCTTAAATCTTTGAATTATTTGACAATTTAATCTCTAATCACCCCTCCTCACTACTCCAGCGTGGAGCACTCATTCCAAATCGTCTAACTTCCCGGCCGGTCACCCATCCTCTCACTGCTCCAAATCGTCTGCACTTGTTGTTTTCCTGACAATAGTAAACTATCAATCCCATTAACCCTTAGGTCTTGATGTCACATGATTTAATTTTTTGAATTCCAAACAATTATTAAAATAAACAACAATGATTAACAAACAACAATGATTAATTTAAAAACTCAAAAAAACTTCAAAAAAAGGCAAAGGTTTCAAAAAAACTCAAAAAATTGCAAAAAAATTTCAAAATAATACAAAAAGTTAAAAATAAAATAAGTAATAATAATATTGTATTTCAATGAAAATAAAATAAGTAATAATATTATTTTATTCATTTTTTTGCCATTTATTCATTTAATATGGCATAATTAATATCTTTAAATCTGTAAATTGAAATTGGACAAATAATATATCCATTATTATCAGAAAAATGTGAGGAATCCAAATATGACATCATTTTTTATATAAAATTAATTTTTAAAATTATTTCTCATATGATGGAATCAGTTGCTTCTTGGTGATGTGATTAGGATGAGAACTAATGAGCTTTCTATGTTTGGCTAAGCACAAGTGCCTGATCCAGAATTTGGGGATTCTAAAAATTTGCAAAATGGCCTACGGCTTTTGCCATTGGAACCGGCTTCTCATGCTGAACATTTTGATATATTCAACTTTTTTTTCAGCATCGTATGCAAAAGTTATAGCCGTTTTACTTTTTCATAACACTTTTGTGCAAAACATGTTGAAATTTATGTTTTTTAATTTTCCTAACTAGTAAATGCAGTAACATAACTATATCTCGAAGGATTTTAATTTTTGAAATATTTATGATTTTCTACTTTTTTCTAAAACTGAAAAGGCGAGGGGGGCGTGATGACCCACAAGTATAGGGTGTTAATCGTAGTCCTTTCGATAAGTAAGAGTGTCGAACCCAACGAGGAGCAGAAGGAAATGACAAGCGGTTTTCAGTAAGGTAGTTTCTGCGAGCGCTGAAATAAGTGGTAACAGATACTTTGATAGCAAGATAATTTGTAACGGGTAACAAGTGACAAATGTAAATAAGGTGCAGCAAGAAAGCCCAATCCTTTTGAATGCAAAGGACAGGCCGGAACAAGTACTTATAATGAGGCAAATGTTCTTGAGGACAAGGTAGTCAGAGTCGGGATTCGGAGTCGGATCGATTTTCCTTCGGGAGAATCGAGTCGTAGTATCGAGTCATGGAATCGAGGATTCTACTAGATATACTTAAATAAGATATTTTGTATCCACGCCTGAAATTTATATGGGTTCTATAGAGTTTTAACACTAAATATAGAGCAAAAAACATACACATCAATGCTAGTTGTATTCCACTTATTTTTATGGCTAACCTACTATCTAGCTTGCATGTATGGAAGATATATGAGAGGGAAATATATAGAACATTTAAGTCTTCAACGCACAAAATTTACTTTGGAGGTTCTTTTAGAGTATGTGAATAGCCGATGACTTGTATAGCTCACCTGAAGTGTTGAGCCTTGAAGGGTCTTGCTCATCTTCTTCGATCAATCTTGATGCGTCCTCCTTCTCACGCCAATTCCATTCGTCGACAAGCCTGATCCTCAGTTTTGACCTAGGGTTTTTGAGAGCTAGATCAAAGGTGTCGGTGGCTGAGCGTTTGAGTTTGTGAGGGGAATAAAGGGCCATGAGGCATGTGAAAAGGGGTTTGGATGATGGCATACTATTCTTTTGCACTAAACAAAAGCTTAGACAAATTACTAGAATCGGACATAGTCCATAGCATAGTCGGGATTCTACAGTTTTGTATAGGATTCTATGATTTGGATCGTGAATCAACATGGATTCTACCATATCCGGATTCATAGTGGGACTTGGATCGACGTGCTTCCGTAGGGTCGTGAAGTCGTAGGATTCTAGGAGTCGAGTCGGGATTCTGACTACCTTGCTTGAGGACACACGGGAATTTCATCTAGTCACTTTCACCATGTTCATTCGATTCGCGTTCGCTACTTTGATGATTTGATATGTGGGTGGACCGGTGCTTGGGTGCTGTTCTTACTTGAACAAGCCTCCCACTTATGATTACCCCCTCTCGCAAGCATCCGCAAATACGAAAAGAGAACTAAGACAAAGCCTAACCATAACAATAAACGTGTGGATCCAAATCAGTCCCTTACGGAATAACGCATAAACTGGGGTTTAAGCTTCTGTCACTCTAGCAACCCATCATCTAATTACTACTCCACAATGCATTTCCTTAGGCCCATAAATGGTGAAGTGTCATGTAGTCGACGTTCACATGACACCACTAAGAGAATCACAACATACATATCATCAAAATACCGAATGAATACCGAATTCACATGATTACTTATGACAAGACTTCTCCCATGTCCTCAAGAACAAAAGTAACTACTCACTCATCATCATGATGTTCAAGATCAGAGGGGTATTGAATAACATAAAGGATCTGAACATTTAGTAATTCACAAAGCAAACCAACTAGCATCAACTACGATAGGTAATCAACACTACTAGCAACCCACAAGTAGCAATCTATAGTTTTGATACAAAGATTGAATACAAGAGATGAACTAGGGTTTGAGATGAGATGGTGCTATTGATGACGATGAGGAGGATTGGTCCTCCCACGATGAGAGGGTTGTTTGTGATGACGAAGGCTTTGATTTCCCCCTCCCGGAGGGAAGTGTCCCCGGCGGAATCTGCCCGCCGGAGAGCAAAAATGCTCCTGCTCTAGTTCCGCCTCGTGGCGGCGGCCCCTCGTCCCAAAAGTCTCCCCATAAAAGCTTTAGGGTAAAATGACTTATATACCAGAAGGAAAGGGCCAGAGGTGGGCCAGGGGCTCCACATGGCACCTGGGCGCCACGAGGGGGGGCGCCTAGGTGCCATGTGGGCACCTGGTTGGCCTTCTCAAGTGACTCTTTGGCCCAGTATTTTTTATATATTCCAAAACAATTCTCCATGAAATTTCAGCCCATTTGGAGATGTGCAGAATAGGTATCTCTGCTGTAGCTTTTTCAGGCCCTGAATTCCAGCTGCCGGCATTCTCCCTGTTTGTGTAAACCTTGCATATTAAGAGAAAAAGGCATTAGAAATACTCCATGAAGTGTTATATTGGCCAAAAACTTTATAAATAACAGTAATAAAACATGATGCAAAATGGACATATGAACTCCCCCAAGCTTAGACCTCGCTTGTCCTCAAGCGAAAACCAAAATTGAAAAACATGACCACATGCTTAGAGAGAGAGGTGTCGATAAAAATTAAAATACGGACATAGAAGCATCATGAACAATATTATAGCATCCAGGGCCGGTCCTGAGATTTTAGGGGCCCGGGGCGAAACTTGAACTTGGGGCCCTTTAACTTTCAAAAGCTACTTTCTGCAACTTTATTTTTTTGCTTGTACAACATACTACTGAGAAAACATGCAGTAGGAATGATTATGATTTTCTATAGAAGAAAAATTCTTCAGTCACTAACCTTCAATTACTTCATGTGCACTTGTTTGCATATTAGAATTGTCATGTTTTTCTTATTTTATTGTAGGTGCGCCAACTAGTCCTAATTGAGTTGTACCTTGATATTTCGTCGATGGTTTTCCGGGGAAAAAAGTGAATGTAATTTTACATTGCAAGTGCATTCGAACACTACCTTTCATCAAACAATTTTACCCAGACAAGATGCACAAATCTGAAAGCTACAAAACTTCCCTTGCATAAAAAATCAAGAGTTTTACATGGTATCTAGTACATACCTGGATGTGGCAGTCCAGCGATGTACCACTCATCTATGTAAAGACCGTTCAAACTATCCACGGGCTTCCACATTTGGTTCCGAGGACGGACGACCGTGGTCAAGTAGAATATTGCTTTCACTGTGCAGCACTCCGGCGGACAAAAGCGTTCACCATGTCAAACAAAAAAGCTAGGGCATAAGCTAAAAAGTTAGGGAAAATCATCAAGAAATAGGACTTCTCTAAAACCGGTGGAGTAAGGCATAGGCCGGAGCTGCGGCATCGGCGGTGCCATGGTTACCCCGTGGGTGTCTTCACGTCTGCAACCTGGCGGCCACCGTAGCCTTGCGGTGATTAGGTTTCCAGAGATCAGGCGAAAACGGAAAGGAGGCGATTGTCATCGTGCGTGATGAGAACTTCTGAAATCACTCCCTTACGATGCGCCACTCAGCCCGCTCTTGCTCTATGTAGATCGATCTCTCCCAAACATGGCCAGTGCACGTAACATTAGCCCAGTTATCATTTTTTTAGGAACATTAGCGCGGCCCAGTCCAGTCGTATCAACGCTAGAGCACGAACCTGGGGGCCCCTCGTTTCCGGGGGCCCAGGGCGGCTGCCCCCTGCCCCCCCCCCCCCCATCAGGGCCGGTCCTGATAGCAGCAAGGATTACTATCATAGGCTTCTCATGAGCAAGTAACAATTCACCACAATATTGAAGTATGAAGCATAAACTCTCTTGAAAACCAACAAACTATGTTCTCAGTCAACAACGCAATTGCAATTCATTGTACTTTCAGGAAGGGTCACACGTAGGAGCCTTTTGGCATGTTCACATACTCAACTATCATTTAGTCTTTCACGATTGCTAACACTCACACCATACATATGGAGCATCAAGTTTCAGACAGACACATAGAAAGATAGGGGCTTATAGGTTTGCCTCCCAACTTATTCACCTCAAGGGTGATGTCAACAATAATAACTCATGCTCACCCACATTCAACTAGATATATGTGCCTAGATCTTTCCCCAACACATGATGCTTGCCAAAGAGTAAAATAAAAAAGGAATAGAGGAATAACTTTGACTCTTTGCATAAAAGTAAATTCATAAAAGTAAAGGATAGGCCCTTCGCAGAGGGAAGCAGAGGTTGTCATGCGCTTTTAGTTTGATGCACTAACTCTTAATGCAAAGGAACGTCACGTGATATTGCCCCTGATGATAGCAACCTTTATTATGCAGTCTGTCTCTTTTATTCTTTGCCATCACAAGTTCGTACCATGCTTATTTTCCCTTATAATAAAAGATCATGCATATTTAGGAGCAATTTTATTGCTTTATTGCACTGATGACAACTTACTTGAAGGATCTTACTCAATCCATAGGTAGGTATGGTGGACTCTCATGACATGAATTTGGTTAAGGGTTTTGGATGCACAAGTAGTATTTCTACATAGTGCGGAATTTTGGCTAGCAAAGATATTGGGCAAGCACCCCATGTTGGAGGATCCATGACAATATACCTTCTATGTGAATATGAACAAACATAACTCATTACGTTGTCTTCCTTGTCCAACATCAACCGTTTGACATACAATACTTAATGGGTGCTCACAATCACAAAAGATGTCCAAGATAGTGTATTTGCACGTAAATCCTCTCTTCCTTATTAACTTTTTCATTCAATTGCATCATTGACCAATGCTATGTTTGTCAACCTTCAATAAATTTTACCACTTATACTTTTCTTTATGTGATGTCATTACTCACCATAATATTAGCATATGACCTTTTTCATTCTTTTCATTGCTTTTGATTGAAGCATAAAAACAAACAAGCAAAACTCAAACTACTCTTTATTCTACTAGATCACGAAATACTAAGGATCGAACTGAAAAAAAGGTAAAGATAATAAAAGTGATGGTGATACGATACCGGGGCATCTTCCCCAAGCTTGGCACAAGCCAAGGGGAGTGCCCATACCAGTGTAATCAAGCCTCCTCCTTTGGTGATGGTGGTGATGAAGTGGCGGGATCATCCTCCGGCTTCCACGGTGTACGCTCTCCTCCATAATATGATGCGCGAGGATCCGCAGCCCTGAAACTTGCAGCTAAACTGATACCTCTGAATTTTTCTTCATACTCATGGTTTTGGCGCTGAAGGTTATAGATTTGATCTTGGAGATAGTCGATGCGGTCATTGAGCTTGAGGATGATGCTCTCCATTTATTGGCCACCCACCCTATTCTCACGCGTGAATTCCATGATCATATAATGGTTGGCGCTGAGTCCACGCTCCACCATCCCTTGGCACTTGAAGATCTCTTGCTCCACCGCTTCGAGCCTCTCCTCCCCGCTCCTGGTCTTCTTGGGTCCCTGAACATCCAGGATGTGAAGCACCCCCTCACGTGTCACAATTACCTGAGGATGTTTCATCACCTCCGGGAAGTAGGGGTTGATGACCTTCTCGTAGAACTTGTCCTTGGAAGAGGTTGATGGAGCCACGGAGATCTAGATCTGAAATGTAGTGCTTGATCCTTTGCCCATTTAGCACCTTCGGGTTGGTTCGCGCGGCATTATTGATCTTGATGGCTCCGGAACGATAAACCTCCTCGATGACATAAGGTCCATCCCATTTGGAGAGGAGTTTACCTGCAAAGAATCTAAGATGAGAATTATACAATAAAACATATTCACCCACTTTGAATTCTCGTTTCTGAATCCTCCTATCATGCCATCTTTTAACTTGTTCTTTGAACAACTTGGCATTATCATAGGCCTGGGTCCTCCATTCATCAAGTGAGCTAATGTTAAATAACCTCTTTTCACCTGCAAGCTTGAAGTCATAGTTAAGTTCTTTAACAGCCCAAAAAGCTTTATGTTCCAATTCAAGAGGTAAATGACATGCTTTCGCATAAACCATTTTGTAAGGAGACATACCCACATGATTCTTATAAGCAGTTCTATAAGCCCACAAAGCATCATCAAATTTCTTAGACCAATTCTTTCTAGATCGATTGAAAGTCTTTTGCAAAATGAACTTTATCTCCCTATTACTCAACTCAACTTGACCACTAGATTGAGGATGATAGGGAGATATAATTCTATGATTAACATCATACTTAGCAACCAACTTACAAAAAGCACCATGGATAAAATGTGAACCACCATCAGTCATCAAATATCTAGGGACTCCAAACCTTGGGAAGATAACTTCCTTGAGCATTTTGATAGAAGTATTGTGATCAGCACTATTAGTGGGGATAGCTTCCAACCACTTAGTAACATAATCAACAGCAACTAGAATATGAGTATACCCATTGGACTTAGGAAAAGGTCCCATATAATAAAAAACCCAAACATCAAACGGTTCAATAACAAGAGAATAATTCATAGGCATTTCCTGACGTCTATTGATATTACCAATTCTTTGACACTCATCACAAGATAAGACAAACTTACGTGCATCCTTGAAGAGAGTAGGCCAATAAAAACTGTATTGCAATACCTTGTGTACGGTTCTGTCTCCAGCGTGGTGTCCTCCATATGCTTCGGAGTGACACTTACGAAGAATTTGTTATTGTTCATGCTCAAGTACACAACGTCTAACAATACCATCCACACCTTCTTTATAAAGATGTGGGTCATCCCAGAAATAATGTCTCAAATCATAAAAGAACTTTTTCTTTTGCTGGTAAGTAAAACTAGGAGGTATAAACTTAGCAACAATATAATTAGCATAATCTGCATACCATGGAGTATTATGAGAAACATTAATAGCAACTAGTTGCTCATTAGGAAAACTATCATCAATAGGTTGTGGGTCATGAAGCACATTTTCCAATCTAGACAAGTTATCAGCTACTGGGTTCTCAGCACCTTTCCTATCAACAATATGAAGATAAAACTCTTGCAATAAAACAACCCACCTGGTAAGCCTAGGATTAGCATCTTTATTTTCCATAAGATACTTGATAGCAGCATGATCAGTATGAATAGTAACCTTGGAATCAACAATACAAGACCTAAACTTATCACAAGCAAAAACAACTGCAAGAAAATCTTTTTCAGTAGTAGCATAATTCCTTTGGGCAGCATCCAAAGTTTTACTAGCATAATGAATAACATTCAACTTTTTATCAACTCTCTGTCCTAGAACAGCACCAACAGCATAATCACTAGCATCACATATAATTTCAAAAGGTAAATTCCAATCAAATAGCTGAAGAATAGGTGCGGAAATTAAAGCTGACTTAAGAGTTTCAAAGGCTTCTACACAATCATCATCAAAAACAAAGGGAACATCTTTTTGCAAAAGATTGGTAAGAGGCCTAGAAATTTTAGAGAAGTTTTTAATAAATCTCCTATAGAAACCAGCGTGACCGAGAAAACTTCTTATACCTTTGATATTCTTCGGGCATGGCATCTTCTCAATAGCATCAACCTTAGCCTTATCAACTTCAATACCTCTTTCAGAGATCTTGTGGCCGAAGACAATACCTTCATTAACCATAAAGTGGCACTTCTCCCAGTTCAAGACGAGATTGGTTTGCTCACATCTCTGCAAAACTCGATCAAGGTTGCTCAAGCAATCATCAAAAGAAGTTCCGTAAACGGAAAAATCATCCATGAAAACCTCAACAATCTTTTCACAAAAGTCAGAGAAGATAGCAGTCATACATCTTTGAAAAGTAGCAGGTGCATTGCATAAACCAAAAGGCATACGTCTATAAGCAAAAGTTCCAAAAGGACAGGTAAAGGTGGTTTTCTCTTGATCAGATTGTGCAACAGGTATTTGAGAAAAACCAGAGTAACCATCTAGGAAACAAAAGTGTGTGTGTGTGCTTAGACAATCTTTCTAGCATTTGATAAATAAAAGATAAAGGATAATGATTTTTCCTAGTAGCTTTATTCAACTTTCTAAAATCTATCACCATCCTATAACCAGTTACTATCCTCTGAGGAATAAGCTCATTCTTATCATTAGGAACAACAGTAATGCCACCCTTTTTAGGAACACAATGAACTGGACTTACCCATCTACTATCAGCTATGAGATAGATTATACCTGCTTCCAGAAGCTTTAGTATTTCAGTTCTTACCACCTCTTTCATTTTTGGATTCAATCGACGTTGGTGGTCAACAACGGGTTTAGCGTCTGGCTCCATATTAATCTTGTGATGACATAGAGTGGGACTAATGCCCTTAAGATCATCCAGAGTATATCCAATAGCGGCATGATGCTTCCTCGGAATTTTTTGCAATCTCTTTTCCTCATGATCTGAAAGGTTAGCGCTTATAATAATAGGATATATTTTCTTTTCATCAAGATAGGCATATTTCAAAGTATCAGACAATTGCTTCAATTCAAAAACAGGATCACTCTTAGGTGGAGGAGGACCTTCAAGAGTTTGAAGAGGCAAATTGTGCTTAAGAATAGGCTGCTGATTAAAGAAAATATTATCTATTTCATTCCTTTCATTCATATGCATATCATTCTCATGATCAAGCAAATATTGTTCTAAAGGATTAGTAGGAGGCACATCAATAGAAGCAAGACCAACAATTTCATCTTTGCTAGGCAACTCTATATTATGGGGTTGTCTACGAAACTTAGAGAAATTAAACTCATGAGACACACCACCAAAGTTGACACTAACAATTTCCTTAGCACAATCTATTTGAGCATTAACAGTATTCAAGAAAGGTCTACCAAATATTATTGGACAAAAATCATCTTGTGGAGATCCAAGAACAAGAAAATTAGTAGGGTATTTGATCTTACCGCACAAGACTTCAACATCTCTGACAATACCAAGTGGTGAGATAGTATTTCTGTTGGCAAGCTTAATAGTGACATCAATATCCTCAATTTCAGCAGGTGCAATATCATTCATGACTTCTTGATAAAGAGTAAAAGGAATAGCACTAATACTGGCACCCACATCACATAAGCCATGATAACGATGATCTCCAATTTTAACAGAAATAACAGGCATGCCAACAACAGGTCTATTCTTATGCTTAGGATCAGGACTAGCAATTCTAGATGCATTATCACAGAAAGAGATAACATGCTCATCTAATTCATCAACTAAAAGACCTTTAACTAAAGCAATACTAGGTTCAACCTTAATTTGCTCAAAAGGTGTAGGAGTTCTAACATAACTCTTCCTAACCGCAGAAGAAACCTTAGAGTGTTCTTTAATTCTAACAGGAAAAGGTGGGTTTTCAATATAAGCAGTAGGAACAACTGGATCAACATTGTAAACAATAATTTTCTCTTCCTTAACCTCGGGAGGTTCTTCTTTAATGTCTATAGGAGGATGGCATTTAAACCACTTCTCCTTAGGAAGATCAACATGTGTAGCAAAAGATTCACAAAAAGAAGCCACTATCTCAGAGTCAAGTCCATACTTAGTGCTAAACTTCTGAAAAGCATCGGATTCCATAAAGGATTTAACACAATCAAACTTGAGATTTATACCTGACTCATTACCTTTGTCGATCTCCCAATCCTCATGGTTGCACTTAATCCTTTCCAGAAGATCCCATTTAAATTCAATAGTGTTCTTCGTAAAAGAACCAGTCGAAGACGAACCAAGCATAGTTTGATCATTATGAGAAAGCCGAGCATAAATTTTTTGAAGAATTATTTCTCTTGAGAGCTCATGATTGGGGCATGTATGAAGCATATACTTGAGCCTCCCCCAAGCTTGAGCAATACTTTCTCCTTCACGAGGCCAAAAATTATAGATATAGTTCCGATCATGATGAACCAAGTGCATAGGATAATTTTTTTGGTGAAACTCCAATTTCAACTTTTCCAATCCCATGTGTCGGTATCATCACATAGACTACACCATGTCAAGGCCTTTCCCTCCAAAGATAAAGGGAATACTTTCTTCTTAGTTCTGTCCCCAGATAAACCTGCAAGCTTAAACAATCCACAAATTTCATCCACATAGATCAAGTGCATATCAGGATGTTTCGTACCATCTCCTGCATAAGGATTAGCTACTAGTTTTTCAACAAGACCAAAAGGAATTTCATAAGCAATATTTTCAGTAGCTTTAGTAGGTGGTGGAGAGGCAACTTTTGATGTTTCCGTTCGAGGTGAAGATACCCCGAACAAACCTCTCAAAGGATTAGTTTCCATAGTGACAAGTAGCAATAAATTTCACCACGTAACAAAAAATGTTTCCTTACCAATTTCCCCTTACCAAAGGAGCTTCACTCCCCGGCAACGGTGCCAGAAAAGAGTCTTGATGACCCACAAGTATAGGGGGTCAATCGTAGTCCTTTCGATAAGTAAGAGTGTCAAACCCAACGAGGATCAGAAGGAAATGACAAGCGGTTTTCAGTAAGGTTGTTTCTGTAAGCACTGAAATAAGCAGTAACAAATAGTTTGATAGCAAGATAATTTGTAACGGGTAACAAGTGACAAATGTAAATAAGGTGCAGCAAGATAGCCCAATCCTTTTGAATGCAAAGGACAGGCCGGAACAAGTACTTATAATGAGGCAAACGTTCTTGAGGACACATGGGAATTTCATCTAGTCACTTTCACCATGTTCATTCGATTCGCGTTCGCTACTTTGATGATTTGATATGTGGGTGGACCGGTGCTTGGGTGCTGTTCTTACTTGAACAAGCCTCCCACTTATGATAATCCCCTCTCGCAAGCATCCGCAACTACGAAAAGAGAATTAAGGCAAAGTCTAACCATAGCAATAAACGTGTGGATCCAAATCAGTCCCTTACGGAATGGTGCATAAACTGGGGTTTAAGCTTCTATCACTCTAGCAACCCATCATACAATTACTACTCCACAATGCATTCCCTTAGGCCCATAAATGGTGAAGTTTCATGTAGTCCACGTTCACATGACACCACTAAGAGAATCACAACATACATATCATCAAAATACCGAACGAATACCGAATTCACATGATTACTTTTGACAAGACTTCTCCCATGTCCTCAAGAACAAAAGTAACTACTCACTCATCATCATGGTGTTCAAGATCAGAGGGGTATTGAATAACATAAAGGATCTGAACATTTAGTAATTCACAAAGAAAACCAACTAGCATCAACTACAATAGGTAATCACCACTACTAGCAACCCACAAGTAGCAATCTATAGTTTTGATACAAAGATTGAGTACAAGAGATGAACTAGGGTTTGAAATGAGATGGTGCTGTTGATGATGATGAGGAGGATTGGTCCTCCCACGATGAGAGGGTTGTTGGTGATGACAAAGGCTTTGATTTCCGCCTCCCGGAGGGAAGTGTCCCCGACGGAATCTGCCCGCCAGAGAGCAAAAATGCTCCTGCTCTAGATCCGCCTCATGGCGGCGGCGCCTCGTCCCGAAAGTCTCCCCATAAAAGTTTTAGGGTAAAATGACTTATATACCAGAAGGAGAGGGCCAGAGGTGGGCCAGGGGCTCCACATGGCACCAGCTGGGGCGCGCCCAGGTGCCATGTGGGCACCTGGTTGGCCTTCTCCAGTGACTCTTTGGCCCAACATTTTTTATATATTCCAAAACAATTCTCCGTGAAATTTCAGCCCATTTGGAGATGTGCAGAATAGGTATCTGATATGTCTCCGTCGTATCTACTTTTCCAAATACTTTTGCTCTTGTTTTGGACTCTAATTTGCATGATTTGAATGGAACTAACCCGGACTGATGCTATTTTCAGCAGACTTGCCGTGGTGTTGTTTTTGTGCAGAAATCAAAGTTCTCAGAACTGAATGAAACTTTCTGGAGATTTTTTATGGAATTAATAAGGAATTATGGAGCAAAAACTTGCTGCAAAGGGGGTCCAGGGTGGCCATGTGGCACCAGGGCGTGCCCCTGTGCCATGTGGGCCCCTGGTAGTTCCCCTGGCCCTACCTCCAGGCCTATAAATCATGTTTCACAAGACAAAGCCGCCGCCACCTCCTGTTCTTCATCGGGAGGCCCGATCTGGAGCCCGTTTGGGGCTCCAAAGAGGGGAATCTTCGATCTTCGTCATCACCAACCTCTATTCATTGCCAATTCCATGATGCTCCTCACCGGGAGTGAGTAATTCCTTCGTAGGCTCGCTGGTCGGTGTAGGGGTTGGATGAGATCGATCATGTAATCGAGTTAGTTTTGTCAGGGCTTGATCCCTAGTATCCACTATGTTCTGAGATTGATGTTGCTATGACTTTGCTATGCTTAATGCTTGTCACTAGGGCTTGAGTGCCATGATTTCAGATCTGAACCGTTTATGTTTTCACCAATATATTTGTGTTTTAGATCTGATCTTGCAAGTTGTATGCACCTGCTATGCGTTATGATCCACATCCCCCAGGGTGACAATAACTGGGATTCTTTCCGGTGATTACCGTAGTCTGAGGAGTTCATGTATTCACTATGTGTTAATGCTTTGTTCTGGTTCTCTATTAAAGGAGGCCTTAATATCCCTTAGTTTCCTTATGGACCCCGCTGCCACGGGAGGGTAGGACAAAAGATGTCATGCAAGTTCTTTTCCGTAAGCATGTATGACTATTTACGGAATGCATGCCTACATTGTATTGACGAACTAGAGCTAGTTCTGTGTCGCCCTAGGTTATAACTGCTATATGATCGATATCATCCAACACACCCATCATCATCGATCCAGTGCCTATGAGTTTCCACATACTGCTGCTTGCTAAGTTACTACTGTTGCTGCTACTGTTACACTTGATACAAATCTGCTACTGTTACCGTTACTGTTACTGTTGCTACTTTGGTTACTTACTATTAAACTATCACATTACTTTGCTACTAATCATTTTCCACAGATATTTAGTCTCCAGGTGTGGTTGAATTGACAACTCAACTGCTAATACTTCCAAGTATTCTTTGGCTCCCCTTGTGTCGAATCAATATATTTGGGTTGAATACTCTACCCTCGAAAACTGTTGCGATCCCTTATACTTGTGGGTTATCAGTATCTCTACTGTAGCTTTTTCAGGCCCTGAATTCCAACAGCCGGCATTCTCCCTCTTTGTGTAAACCTTGCATATTAAGAGACAAAAGGCATTAGAAATACTCCATGAAGTGTTATATTAGCCAAAAACTTTATAAATAACAGTAATAAAACATGATGCAAAATGGACGTATCAGGGGGTAGAATTTCAAAATTTTAGAAAAGCTTTAGTCCTGGTTGGTGTCTCCAACCGGGACTAAAGGTCTATCTTTAGTCCCGGTTGGAGACACCAACCGGGACTAAAGGGGTTGCGGCTTTAGTCCCGGTTGGGGTCTAAAACCGGGACTAAAGACAGACCTTTAGTCCCGGTTGGAGACACCAACCGGGACTAAAGGTCCCAGTCAAACCGGGACTGATGCCTGCCAAGGCCCGACCGGCGTCCTAGCCACTCGAACTGGGAGTGATGCTCACATTAGTCCCGGTTCATAACATGACCGGGACTATTGCTCTGATCTGGCCAGAACCAAAGCCCTGTTTTCTACTAGTGGGTTTTGTGTTATACACAAAATGGTGGCACAGTAAGTTGGAATTGTTCTAAACAGGTTACTGTGGCGAATTCTATAACGAAGGCTAAATATGTCGCCGCTTTAGAAGTGACAAATAGAGGGTGTTGGATCGTATAGTTCATTTATGAACTTTGTATGGTTTCAAGATGACTTAGGTTAATGGAACACTATTGAAGATAGTGGCTCTAGAGCTCAGTCTGAGAAATCAAGGTCCAACCTGTGATTCAAATATACAAAGCCAAGACCACACAAATTATGAATTTTGTGAAAGCATGAAAATGCGAGGATGTGGAAAGATACATACGGACCTGAACTTGTCAGATCCGTTGGACGAAGACTATACCCCAAGAGAAGCATATTTTACATCAGTGTGCCATAGGTGTAAAGTGCATTAGCATTGACTAGATTATTGATTCTAGTGCAAGTGAGAGTCTATTGAAAATATGCCCTAGAGGCAATAATAAATGTTATTATTTATTTCCATGTTCGTGATTAAAGTTTATATTCTATGCTATAACTGCAATGGTTCTCGAGACTGAAATAACCACGAGGCTTGGAGGAAAACTCATGTGCACGTGTAGAATAATAAACAGTAAAATAAATTCCTAGTCTTCCCTCTAAGACTAGCTCAACTGTTGGATGATGGTTCTGTTTTCCTGATCATGCACATGACAATGCCGACAACTTTGAGGACACAATGTTAGGAGAACATTTGTGTCGAACCGACACAATTGTTGTTATGCTATGAGATTCATTCGTCACCAGTTAATGGTTTATAACACAGAGAAAGTTAAATGTTTGCATAATTCCTTAGACCATGAGAGTATCGAGTTCCTTCATACTTGCTTCATGCACTTTGGGGGTTGTCAAATATCATCCGTAACAGGGTGGCAATTATGGCAGCTTACGGGTTCACGGAAAAGTATGACAAGGGACTTGATAGCTCAAGACTGGGATTTGCTCCTGCAATGATGGAGAGATATTCTTAAAGCCATCTCAGTGTGACGGTATCCATCATCATCTGGCCAGACACAGCTTGATTTGATCACGGGCACGCCGGAACACGGGAACGAGAAAGGAGAACAAAACCGGTAACGATGAAACTAGCATAGTGAACAAGTTGTTGATTCACGGGCATGCCGATAAATCTCACCTTGGGTTTTTGTAACATATCGCGAAGTAATAGGAATAGCACACGGTAACTAAAGGTTCACTCGAATATCATTCATTTGGGTATAGGAGTCCATATGGATGTCCACGGTTCCGCTATTGATCATTGATCGGAAGGAGTTCTGAGTCATGTCTATACTTCACCAAACCTACAAGGTCACACACTTAGGAATCATCCATCAGCTGAGTACTAGGTTAGGAGCCTGAGAGAAAGTCACCGGAAAAGTTTCGGAGACACTGAAAATGTTTTGGAGAGAAAACCGAAAGTGTTTCAGAGAAACCGGCAGTGTTTCAGAGAAACCAGAAATGTTTCGGGGTAAACCATCAAGCAAGAAAGGTTCCAGAACCTCCCAAATTTTTTTTCACAACCCTCCCGGAACATTTCCGGACAGCCCCAGGGGGCTGCACCCACATGGGGGACAGCATCCCATTTTTTGTGGGATCATGTTGGGTGGGGCGCCCCCTTTGGAGGCGGCCCCCCTCTTGGTGGAAAGTGTTGGGGTGGGGCGACCCTATGGGGGGGGGGGGGGGAAGGCCCCCACCCTCCCCCCCCCCCCCCCCCCCCCCCCCCCCCCCCCCCCCCCCCCCCCCCCCCCCCCATGTGTGCCAAGTGTTGGGTGGGGGGTGATACGTCTCCAACTATTATTTTTGCTTGTTCCATGCTATGATATTCTTATTCTTGGATGTTTTTAATATCATTTTATACATTTTTATATCATTTTTGGGGACTAACCTATTAACTTAGTGCCTAGTGCCAGTTCCTGTTTTCTGCCCCGTGTTTGTTTTACAGAAAATCAATATCAGATAAGATCAAATCGTCCCGAAACTTTTTGGAGATTTTTTTTCTGGAGATAAGGATCAACGTCAACTTGGAAGCTAAGGAAGAAGCTTCTAGAGGGCCCCATATGGCACCAGGGCGCACCCCAGGGGGGCGCCCTGATGCCATGTGGGCCCCATCCATGTCCTTTTGCCCTACTTCCACCTCTATAAATTCAGAAGAATTCCAAAAACCCTAGGGGAGTAGACGAAACACTTTTCCCGCCGCCACAAGTCTCTGTTCTCGCGTGATCCCATCTGGAGGCCTTTTCTGGTACTCCGCCGGAGGGGGAACTCATCATAGAGGGGCTCTACATCAACCTTGCGGCCTCTTCGATGATGCGTGAGTAGTTCACCATAGACCTACGGGTCCATAGGTAGTAGCTAGATGAATCTCTCTCTCTTTATGTTTCTCAATACAACGGTCTCCATGATCTTCATGGAGATCCATTCGATGTAATGAGTTTGTGCGGTGTGTTTATTGGGATCCGATGAATTGTGAGTTTATGATCAGATCTATCCTTGTTTTATTTGAGTTCTTCTCTGATCTCTTTTATGCATGATCTAGAATAGCCTTGTATTTCTTCTCCGAAGTTTTGGTTTGGTTTGGCCAACTAGATTGGATCTTCTTGCGATGGGGAGAGGTGCTTGGTAACGGGTTCGATCTTGCGGTGCTCAGTCCTAGTGACAGATGGGGAATTGACACGCAAGTATTGTTGCCATTAAGGATAACAAGTTGGGATGAATTCTTATTTGCGTTTATCTTGACTACATCATGTCAACCAAGAGATCTTTAACCATAGCAATACTAGGTTCAACTTTAATTTGCTCAGGGGGTGTAGGTGTTCTAGTATAACTCTTACGAACCACAGTTGAAGCTTTAGCATGATCCTTTATTCTAACAGGAAAAGGTGGTTTCTCAATATAAGCAGTAGGAACAATAGGATCAACATTATAAGTAATAGTTTCTTCTTGAACTTTAATAGGTTCTACTACTTTAACTTCAATGGGAGGATGATATTTAAACCACTTCTCCTTAGGGAGATCAACATGAGTAGCAAAAGATTCACAGAAAGAAGCTACTATCTCAGAGTCAAGTCCATATTTAGTGCTAAAATCACGAAAAGCATCGGTATCCATAAAAGATTTAACACAATCAAATTTAAGGTTTATACCTGACTCCTTACCTTCGTCAAGGTCCCAATCTTTAGAGTTGCATTTAATTCTTTCCAATAAATCCCATTTGAATTCAATAGTCTTCTTCATAAAAGAACCAATACAAGAAGTATCGAGCATGGATCGATCATTATGAGAAAGCCGAGCATAAAATTTTTGCATAATAATTTCTCTTGGGAGCTCATGATTGGGGCATGAATATAACATTGACTTAAGCTTCCCCCAAGCTTGAGCGATACTTTCTCCTTCACGAGGCCAAAAATTATATATATAATTCCGATCACGATGAACCAGATGCATAGGATAAAACTTCTGATGAAATTCCAATTTCAATCGGTTGTAGTTCCATGATCCAATATCATCACATAGCCTATACCATGTCAATACCTTCTCCTTCAAAGATAAAGGGAAGACCTTCTTCTTGACTTCATCCTCGGGCAAACCTGCAAGCTTAAATAATCCACAAACTTCATCCACATAGATTAGATGCATATCAGGATGTAATGTTCCATCTCTTGTGTAAGGATGAGCTAGCAGTTTCTCTATCATACCCGAAGGAATTTCATAATAAATATTTTCAGTAGGTGCAGTAGGTTGAGGAGCAACTCTTTGCTCTTCCGGTCGAGGTGAAGATACCCCGAACAAGCCCCTCAAAGGATTATTTTCCATAGTAGCAAGTGATAGTAAATTTCAGCACACTATATAAATGTTTCCTTACCAAATTCCACTTACCAAAGGCGCTTCACTCCCCGGCAACGGCGCCAGAAAAGAGTCTTGATGACCCACAAGTATAGGGGATCTATCGTAGTCCTTTCGATAAGTAAGAGTGTCGAACCCAACGATGAGCAGAAGGAAATGACAAGCGGTTTTCAGCAAGGTATTCTCTGCAAGCACTGAAATTATTGGTAACAGATAGTTTTGTGATAAAGTAATTCGTAACGGGTAACAAGTAACAAAAGTAAACAAGGTGCAGCAAGGTGGCCCAATCCTTTTTATAGCAAAGGACAAGCCTGGACGAACTCTTATATAAAGCAAAGCGCTCCCGAGGACACATGGGAATTGTTGTCAAGTTAGTTTTCATCATGCTCATAAGATTCGCGTTCGTTACTTTGATAATTTGATATGTGGGTGGACCGGTGCTTGGGTGCTGCCCTTCCTTGGACAACATACATCTCATCAAAATATCAAACGAATACCAAATTCACATGATTACTTATAACAAGACTTCTCCCATGTCCTCAGGAACAAACGTAACTACTCACAAAGCATATTCATGTTCATAATTAGAGGATTTTTAATTATCATTAAGAATCTGAACAAATGATCTTCCACCGAATAAACCAACTAGTATCAACTACAAGGAGTAATCAACACTACTAGCAACCCATAGGTACCAATCTGAGGTTTTGAGACAAAGATCGGGTACAAGAGATGAACTAGGGTTTGAGAGGAGATGGTGCTGGTGAAGGGGTTGATGGAGATTGACCCCCGGCCCTCTCGATGAGAGGATTGATGGTGATGACGATGGCGATGATTTCCCCCTCCCGGAGGGATGTTTCCCCGGCAGAACCGCTCTGCCAAAGCCCTAGATTGGTTCTGCCCAGGTTCCGCCTCGAGACGGTGGTGCTTCATCCCGAAAGCTTCCTTCTGAATTTTTCCAGGGTAAAAGACACCATATAGCAGAAGATGGGCGTCGGAGGCCTACCAAGGGGCCCACAAGGACGGGAGGGGGGGGGGGGCGCGCCCGGGGGGTAGGGCGCGCCCTCCACCCTTTTGGATGGCAGGTGGCCCCCCTCTGGTACTTTCTTCGCCCAATATTTTTATTAAATCCAAAATGACTCTCCGTGAAGTTTCAGGACTTTTGGAGTTGTGCAGAATAGGTCTCTAATAGTTGCTCCTTTTCCAGCCCAGAATTCCAGCTGCCGGCATTCTCCCTCTTTGTGTAAACCTTGTAAAATAAGAGATAAAAGGCATAAGTATTGTGCCATAATGTGTAATAACAGCCCATATTGCAATAAATATTGATATAAAAGCATGATGCAAAATGGACGTATCAACTCCCCCAAGCTTAGACCTCGCTTGTCCTTAAGCAAAAGCCGATATCAAAAAATATGTCCACATGTTTAGAGATAGAGGTGTCGATAAAATAAAATACGGACATGAGGGCATCATGATCATCTTTAGAATAGCACATATATTGTCATACAATTTCTTATGCCAAAGTAACAATTCATTCACAAGGTAAAGTATGAATCAGAAACTTTATTGAAAACTAGCAAACTATGTTCTCAGTCATTGAAGCAATTGCAATTTATCATAACATCGGAAAGAGTCAATTCAAGAGCTTTTCAGCAAGCCCACATACTCAACTATCATTTAGTCATTCACAATTTCTAACACTCACGCGATACTTATGGGTTCAAAGTTTCCATCGGACACAGAGAAAGATAGGGGCTTATAGTTTCGCCTCCCAACCTTTTACCTCAAGGGTAATGTCAACAATAATACTTTATGATAACCTACATCCGAGTGGATATACATATCTGGATCTTTCTCTAAGACATAGTGCTTGCCAAAAGGAAAAAGTGTAAAAAGGAAAGGTGAAGATCACCATGACTCTTGTATTAGGGTAGAAGATAAAAGTAAAAGATAGGCCCTTCGCAGAGGGAAGCAGAGGTTGTCATGTGCTTTTATGGTTGGATGCACAAAATCTTAGTACAAAAGAACGTCACTTTATATTGCCGCTTGTGATAAGGACCTTTATTATGCAGTCCATCGCTTTTATTTCTTCCATATCACAAGTTCGTAGAAAGCTTATTTTTTGCACACTAATAGATCATACATATTTAGAGAGCAATTTTTATTGCTTGCACTGATGACAACTTACTTGAAGGATCTTACTCAATCCATAGGTAGGTATGGTGGACTCTCATGGCAAAACTGGTTTTAGGGATGTTTGGAAGCACAAGTAGTATCTCTACTTGGTGCAAAGAATTTTGCTAGCATGAGAGGCAAAGGCAAGCTCAACATGTTGGAGGATCCATGACAATATAACTTCTATTCGGATATAATAAAACATAACCCATTATGTTGTCTTCCTTGTCCAACATCAGCCTTTTAGCATGTCATATTTTAATGAGTGCTCACAATTACAAAAGAGGTCCAAGATAGTATATTTATATGTGAGGCCTCTCTTTCTTTATTACTTCCTATTAATTGCAACGATGACCAAAACTATGTTTGTCAACTCCCAACAAATTTTATTCATCATACTCTTTATATGTGAAGTCATTATTCTCCATAAGATCAATATATGACCTTTTTATTTATTTTTATTATTTTATTCCCTCAAGATCATAGCAAGAAAACAAAGCCCTCAACTCAAAACTACTCTTTATTATATAACTCACGGACTCGATTACATATATAGAGATCAAAACAAAACTCAAAAATAGATCATACTAAAACTTTATTCTACTAGATCAAGATATAACCAAAAGGATCGAACTAATAAAAATGATAAAAGTAAAGGTGTGATGGTGATATGATACCGGGGCACCTCCCCCAAGCTTGGCAGTTGCCAAGGGGAGTACCCATACCCATGTATTTATGTCTCTTTCTTCGGAGGTGGTGATGATGGAGTTGTTGTTGAAGTAGGCTTGTCATCCATCTTCCAAGGCATAGGCTCACCATCATAGAAAGATGAACGAGTCTCCGGGATCCTCAAATCTGCAGCCAAACTCATCCTCTTAAATCTGTATTCATACTCACAGTTTTGGTTTTGCAGGTCATAGATCTGGGATTGGAGATGCTCGATTTTCTCATGAAGCTTGAAGATGGCCTCCTCGATGTTCTTGGCATCCAGCTTGTGATTGTTGGTGAACTCCACGATCATCATGTGATTGGCGTTGAGTCCACGTTCTACCATCCTTTGGCACTTGAAAACTTGTTGCTCCATTGCTTCGGGTCTTGTCTCCACGCTTCCGGTCTTCTTCGGTCCCTCAACATCGCGGATGTGCAGCACCCCCTCACGCATCTCGATGGTTTGAGGGTGTTGCAGCAACTCCGCGAGATAAGGGTTGATGACCTTCTTGAAAAAATTGTCCTTGGGGGCGCTTGGAGACGTCATGGCGATTTGGATTTGTCAGAAAAATAGCTCGAAACAAAAACAGAGGATTTTGTCGTGGTACGGTGGTCAAAACCTTTAGTAGATTATATAATGAATTTTTACCGACCAAAACAAGTATTGTGCAAGAAAACGGAGTCCGGAGGGCACACGAGGTGGCCACAAGGTCGGGGGACGCGCCCAGGGGCTAGGGCGTGCCCTCCACCCTTGTGGTCGTCTCGTGTCTCTTTCGGACTACTTTTAATTTTCCTAATTTTTTATATATTCCAAAACGGTGAAAATTATCATTGGAAACGTTTTGAAAGTAGATCTACTTACCATACCACATACCTATTCCTTTTCGAAGTCTGAAACGTTCTGGAAAGTGTCCCTTATGTAGTCCTCCGGTGTTACAGTGTCGATAATATTGGTTTCATCCTTTATGGGAGTACCTGAGATATAATGTTTGATTCTTTGACCGTTTACCACCTTCGGCGTTGTTGATTTTGATGGCACCGGAACGATAGATCTCCTCGATAATGTAAGGACCTTCCCATTTAGAGAGAAGCTTTCCTGCAAAAAATCTTAAACGAGAGTTGTATAGCAAAACATGATCACCTACATTAAACTCACGCTTTTGTATCCTTTTACATGCCATCTTTTAACTTTTTCTTTAAACAACTTGGCATTCTCATAGGCTTGGGTTCTCCATTCATCAAGTGAGCTTATGTCAAATAACCTCTTCTCACCGGCAAGTTTAAAATCATAGTTGAGATCTTTAATTGCCCAATAAGCTTTATGTTCTAGTTCAAGAGGTAAGTGACAAGCCTTTCCATAAACCATTTTATATGGAGACATACCCATAGGGTTTTTATAAGCAGTTCTATAAGCCCATAATGCATCATCAAGTTTCTTAGACCAATTCTTTCTAGATCTATTAACAGTCTTTTGCAAAATCAATTTAATCCCTCTATTGCTCAATTCTACTTGACCACTAGACTGAGGTTGATGGAGATTGACCCCCTCTCGATGAGAGGATTGATGGTGATGACGATGGCGATGATTTCCCCCTCCCGGAGGGATGTTTCCCCGGCAGAACAGCTCTGCCGGAGCCCTAGATTGGTTCTGCCTAGGTTCCGCCTCGAGACGGCGGCGCTTCGTCCCGAAAGCTTCCTTCTGAATTTTTCCAGGGTAAAAGACACCGTATAGCAGAAGATGGGCGTCGGAGGCCAGCTAGGGGGCCCACAAGGACGGGGGGCGCGCCCAGGGGGGTAGGGCGCGCCCTCCACCCTTGTGGATGGCAGGTGGCCCCCCTCTGGTACTTTCTTCGCCCAATATGTTTTATTAAATCCAAAATGACTCTCCGTGAAGTTTCAGGACTTTTGGAGTTGTGCAGAATAGGTTTCTAATATTTGCTCCTTTTCCAGCCAGAATTCCAGCTGCCGGCATTCTCCCTCTTTGTGTAAACCTTGTAAAATAAGAGATAAAAGGCATAAGTATAGTGCCATAATGTGTAATAACAGCCCATAATGCAATAAATATTGATATAAAAGCATGATGCAAAATGGACGTATCAGGTGCGAAGGTTTGCGTTTTGTGTGCAGGTGCTGTTTACGTGGTGTTGCGTGGTTCTCCTACTGGACTGATAACCTTGGTTTCTTAACTGAGGGAAATACTTACTCTACTGTGCTGCATCATCCTCTCCTCTTCGGGGATAAAAACCCAACGTAGTTTACAAGTAGCAGGAAGAATTTTTGGCGCCGTTGCCGGGGAGACATCATCAACATTACCAAGTACCTACACTCTCAACTCTTACCTTTTTATTTACTTTATTTGTCATTTGCCTCTCATTTTCATCTTCCCCACTTCTAAAATTTTTTACAAAAATATTTGCCTTTTCTTTTGCCACTTTTATTTGCCCCTTTTCCTTCGTCGTTTTCTCATTCACTTTTATTCGCTTGCTTTCTTTTTGCGTAGACATCATGTCTCAAGAAAACACCAAGTTGTGTGATTTTTCCAATACCAATAATGATGATTTTATTAGCACTCCTATTGCTCCCGCCACTAGTGCGGAATCTTTTGACATAAATGCCGCTTTATTGAATCTTGTTATGAAAGATCAATTTTCTAGAAGTCCTAATAAGGACGCGGCATCACATCTCAACACTTTTGTTGAGTTGTGTGACATGCAAAAGAAAAAAGATGTGGACAATGATATTGTCAAGTTGAAATTATTTCCGTTTTCTTTGCGAGATCGTGCTAAAATTTGGTTTTCTTCTTTGCCTCGCAATAGCATTAATTCTTGGGATAGATGCAAAGATGCTTTTATTACTAAGTATTTTCCTCCAGCAAAAATCATCTCTCTCCGAAACCAAATTATGAACTTTAAGCAACTTGAACATGAACATGTTGTGCAATCTTGGGAGAGAATGAAATTGATGCTGAGAAATTGCCCTACTCATGGTTTGAATTCGTGGATGATTATCCAAAAAAATTATGCTGGCTCGAATTTTTTTTCTCGAAATCTTATGGATTCCTTCGGAGGTGGAACTTTTATGGAGATTACTTTGGGTGATACTACTAAGTTGCTTGATAACATTATGGCTAATTACTCCCAATGGCATACCGAAAGGGCACCTACTACCAAAAAGGTGAATGTCGTTGAGGAGATTAGCACGTTGAGTGATAAAGTTGATGCACTTGTTAAGTTGGTTGCTAGTAAGAATGCTTCAATTGATCCTAATGATTTGCCTTTGTCTACTTGTATTTAACAAAATAGTGATCCTATAGATGTGAATTTTGTTTCTCGTAGTAATTTCAATAATAATGCTTATAGCGGAAATTTCAACTCAAGGCCTTATCCTGGAAATTCCTCTAATGTTTTTGGAAATCCTTATGCTAATTCTTCCCATAATAACCAAAGGATGCCCTCTGATTTTGAGAGTAGTATGAAGGAATTTATTAATGCTCAAAAAGCGTTCAACACTTCAATAGAAGAAAAGTTGAACAAAATTGATGATTTGTCTAAAAGTGTTGATAAACTTTCTCCTGATGTGGAAAATCTCAAGGCAAAACCTTTGCCTTCGAGAGTTGATATTAATTAATCTATTAAGGCAATGTATGTTTCTATTGATGAAAGTAAGAAGAGAACCGCTATGTTGAATGCTAAGCGGGAATTGCTTGAAAAAGCCTCTCTTACTAATTTTCGTAGTAATAAGGATGAGCATGTTAAGATGATTGGTGTGCCTTCTATTGATTCTTTTTTTAGTAATGTTAATCTTATTGATAAGGGGACTGAAGAAGAGTTAACTTTAGATAAAGGGCATCTCCATGATTTGGAGGGTGAAAATCTTGATGCTAAAACTGTTGAAAGTGGGTTTGAAGAGGCTAAAACATTATCTAGTAATGCACCCACTATCTTGGATTTCCATGACTTTAATTATGATATTTGTTCTTTGGTTGAGTGTATTTCTTTATTGCAATCTTTGTTGAACTCACCAAATGCTTATGAACAAAATAAGGCTTTTACTAAACATATTGTGGAAGCCTTAATGAAAGCCTTGGAAGAAAAACTTGAGTTAGAAATATCTATTCCTAGAAAGTTGTATGATGAGTGGGAGCCTACTATCAAAGTTAAGATTAAAAATTTTGAGTGTAATGCTTTGTATTATTTGGGTGCAATTGTTTCTACAATTCCAAAGTCTCTTTGTGATGTTCTCGGTTTTACCAATTTGGATGAGTGTTCTCTCAATTTGCATTTGGCGGATTCTACTATCAAAAAGCCATTGGGGAGGATCAATGATGTTCTTATTATTGCAAATAGGAACTATGTACCCGTGGACTTTATTGTTCTTGATATTGATTGTAATCCATCTTGCCCTTTGATTCTTGGAACACCGTTTTTACGCACTATTGGTGCGGTGATTGATATGAAAGAGGGAAATATAAAGTTTCAATTTCCGTTAAAGAAGGGCATGGAACACTTCCCGAGGACCAAAATAAAACCGCCCTATGAATCCATTATGAGGGCTACCTATGGAGTAAAATCCAAGGATGACAATACTTGATGTATTGCTTTATGCCTAGCTAGGGGCGTAAAACGATAGCGCTTATTGGGAGGCAACCCAACAAATAAAATAAATTTTTATTTTTCACTTTTTTGTTATGTTCTTTTGATTATCCTTTATTTACCTCTGTTTTGAGTTGGTTTTGATATTTTAATTAGTGTTTGTGCCAAGTAAGACCTTTGGGATGATGTGGATGCTTGTGAACGCAATTCTGTGAAAAACAGAAACTTTGATGCCCAGTCCAGAATTTTTATAAATTCTTCAGAAGGTCGAATGAGTCTGAATTTTTTACAAGTAATTAATATACAAATTTTCCACGTTGTCCTAATTTTTTAGAATTTTTGGTGTTACACTAGTATGGCTTTTCGACAAATTGCTACAGACTATTCTGTCTTTGACAGATTCTGTTTTCTATGCATTGTTTGCTTGTTTTTATGAAACTATGGATTGTATCGGGGGGTGCAAGCCATGGGAAACAGATAACACAGTACCTATAATTCAAAATAAAATTTGAATGGGTTTTGAACAGTACTTATAGTGGTAATTTGTTTGGTTATACTAACGGATCTCACGAAGGTTTTGTTGAGTTTTGTGTGATTGAAATTTTCATGTTTTGGGTGTGATAACGATGGATGAAGGAATGAAGAGATGCAAAAGCCTAAGCTTGGGGATGCCCAAGGCACCCCAAGGTAATATCGAAGGAGACTCAAGCGTCTAAGCTTGGGGATGCCCTGGAAGGCATCCCCTCTTTCTTCTAACGACTATCGGTAACACACTTGAGGCTATATTTTTATTCATCACATGATATGTGTTTTGCTTAAGCGTCTTGTATGATATGAGTATTTGCTTTGTTTATTTTTAGTTTATCACAATCATCACCTCTGAACACATTTTCTTGAGATAGCTTCACATCATCATGATTTGTTAGAATTGCTCTTTGTGCTTCACTTAAATTTGTTGAGCTAGGTGGTTGCTCTAGTGCTTCACTTATATCTTTTTGAGCACGGTGGTGCTTTTGTTTTGAAGAAACTTGTTCTCATGCTTCACTTATATCTTTTTGAGAATGCTAGAAATTTAATAGAAATGTTGCTCTCATGCTTCACTTATATCTTTTTGAGAGTTTGAAAATAGTTATGGTAAAAAGTACAAGCTATGAGCTTGGTCCCCATATGATGAATATTCAAGAGGAATAATGAAAACTAGCATAAAAAATTTATGGGACATGAAAAACTTGATTCTTTGCAATAGTTTTGAGATATGTAGATGATGATATGTGAGTTATGTTCATGAGTAATTATGCTCTAGTATGGATTGTGATGTTAAGGTTTATGATTCCCTATGCAAGCACGTAAAGTCAATAGTTATGCAATGAAGTTACATCCTACTTGTGGTGCATTTTTCGGTGTTGGTTATGTTTTATGTATGCATGTGCATAATTATGATTTCTTAGTTGGTTGCTTCTCAATCTTTTTGCTAGCCTTCATTTGTACTAAGTGGGAATTCTGCTTGTACATCCATTACCTTAAACTTGTTTTGCCAATTGTGTCCACCATACCTACCTATATACGGTATTTCATTGCCGTCCTAAGTAAATTTGCATGTGCCATCTCTAAAAAAAATTCAAAAATAATTTCTATTTTGTGTGCCCGTATCGCTCATGAAGCGGTGAGGGGTGGCCGATGAATTTCATGTTGGATATGTTATTCTCAGGATGAGTGTTTATTCACTTGTCATTGCACAAGAGTGTGGCGGTAAAAGGGATGCCTAGTCCCAAAAATAAATTGAATTTCCTGGAATGTTTTGCTATGGAGGGCACCCGTGAATACGGCTAGCCATGGATTGTGAAAGGAAAGGTGGAAAAAACAAACTCCTTCGGATGTGAATGGAAAAAAGGGACAAAAGTCTCAAAACCATGGAACGATGATGGGGAGCAAAACTTTTATTTTCTGTTTGGGAACCGCCTATGATGTATCTAGCGTGGAAGGTATTGGGAACTCTAAGTCGTTCTCGTTGACGAGAAAAGCATGCCTCCCAAAATAAATTTTTCATCTCTTTTAAAAACTTGAGCTCTGGCACCTCTGTAAATCAATGCTTCCCTCTGCGAAGGGCCCGTCTATTTATTTTTATGTTGAGTCTCATCCTTCTCATTAAAAGCACCAACTAGGGGGTCATGTGGTCATGTGTGTGCATGGAGTATGATTGATATTCGAGTGTGTTTAATGAATGGATCAATGATTGAGCATAATGGGCTAGGGATAATTTTCTTTAGCATTGTTATTTCGAAAGGCATGGTCGCTTGTTAGCATTACTTGAGTATTTATGTCTTCATGTCAAACTATAGACTATTGCTTTGAATCATACAAGTCCTCATGTCTATGCTATGAAAAATAATTTGATGAAGTATGTTGGGTAGCATTGCACAATAAAAAATTTGTTTTATCACTTTCCTACTCGAGGACGAGCAGGAGTTAAGCTTGGGGATGCTTGATACGTCTCCAACATATCTATTATTTTTGCTTGTTCCATGCTATGATATTATTATTCTTGGATGTTTTTAATATCATTTTATACATTTTTATATCATTTTTGGGGACTAACCTATTAACTTAGTGCCTAGTGCGAGTTCCTGTTTTTTGCCCTGTTTTTGTTTTACAGAAAATCAATATCAGATAAGATCAAATCGTCCCGAAACTTTTTGGAGATTTTTTTTCTAAAGATAAGGATCAATGTCAACTTGGAAGCCAAGGAAGAAGCTTTTGGAGGGCCCCACATGGCACCAGGGCGCGCCCCAGTGCGGGCGCCCTGATGCCATGTGGGCCCCCTCCTCGTCCTTTTGCCCTACTTCCACCTCTATAAATTCAGAAGAATTCCAAAAACCCTAGGGGAGCAGATGAAACACTTTTTCCACCGCCGCACACTACTAGGGAATTGCTTATAGGTAGGACATTAGTAGTACCACTGGAAACTAACCAGCGATGCTGCTAATTAGCAGTAGCTTAGGTCTATGGCAGCGCTACAAGTGAAGCCATAGCAGTAGCGCTGGAAATGGAAAGAGCGCTACTGATAAGTGGGACCAAACGAGCCCACCGACGCTAGCTGTAGTAGCAGCGCGGCTCAGTAAACAGCTCTGCTGCTAATATTTTAGCAGTAGTGCTTGCTTAGACAACATCTCTACTACTATTGGGCCCCACTTAGTAGTAGCGTTGCTTCGGACAAGCGCTACTACTAAGCACCATAGCAGTAGCGCCTTCAGGAATACCGCACTACTACTAGGCGTGGCTGCCACCTTTTCACCCACACCTCTCCACCTCCCCCTTCCTCCCCTCTCCCCTCCTTTCCCCTCCCCTCTCTAAGTTACTTCTCCACCATTATTGCCCTTCTTCTCTCTTCCTTCTACCTCTCTTCTCTCCCCATTAATGCCCCCCTCCACCATAATTCTCCTCCATAAATGGCCTTTCTTCTCTATCTTCCTCATTTATTTGGCTCTCCCTCCTTCCATACATATGGATCTAGCTAGCTCATCTCTCTCCATCTCCATTAGTTAGCTAGAGTCATCTCTCCTCCCAACAACTCGATCTAGCTAGCTATTTAGCCATCCACTTTCGATCCCTATATATAGGTAGCGAAGGCCTCATCTAACCGTGTGTTCGATCTCTCTCTCGGGAGATAGGTGAGTAAAAAGGTGTGCATTTCAAGAATGGGAATATGTGTGTTTGAGATATGGAGGGATTTGTGCTAGTGACATGCCCCCGAGTTGCTTATGTTTTGCCGAAATGTTGATTTATTTCCGTTTCGGTGAATTTCGAGCAAACTCGCGATATGTCCTATTTTTAGGCAAGGTCATGCCAAATTTTTATATGACTTTGATGCATGCATGCATTTTGTTTATAACCCTTTTGCTTGTTATACCGTGTAGTCGGTCATGAAGGTGAGTGGATGGAAGGTGTAGCGATACTTGCAATCCGCGGTGATGGACATGTATGCAAATAATCAGACTAGGATTAGATGTCCGTGTACAAGATGCAAAGAAGGAGTCCTTTTGGACCCTTTTGCTCATGGCAGTTTGAAGGCACACCTGCTGATGAATGGTTTCATGGATGGCTATACTCAGTGGATAAGTGAAGATGATGATGAGGACGTCCACATGGCAGGGAATAACGACATGGGGCTAGACGAAGAGATGACCGATCGACACGAAGACGATGGCGCCAGACATGGCGGCGGGGAAGAGTATGGACATGGTGGTGGCGGAGAAGATTGAGGACACGGCGAAGAAGAGTCCGGACATGGAGGAGAAGAGGCGGCGGACTACACGCCGCAGTCTTTGACGCTACTAAGTTCAGTCGTGCAGGACCCTCATGTTCGAGACCTCCTTCGCAAGAGTACGAGCTGTAGCGACAGAGCTGCTTCTAGAGAGGAGGCCAAGCTGGCGCAACTTGAAGTAGACTCGAAGACTCCATTGTATGACGGTTGCGATCCCGAGGTGACCCGCTTGAGTTTCACGCTCGAACTTCTAAAGACGAAGGCCAAAAACAAATGGATAGACAAAAGCCTCGATGAGCATTTGAAGTATCTACATAATAAAGTTCTTACCGCGGGGAACCTGTGTCCTACTAGTCTCAAGGAGGCCAAGAAAATTGTTTGCCCTCTTGATGTGCCGCACATTAGATACCACACATGCATCAACGATTGCATCATTTATCAGGGGGAGCACGATGAAAAAACCAGCTGTCCAGTGTGCAATGCTTCTTGATACAAGAAGGTAGAAAGAAAGCACCTTAGAAAGTAGTATTGTACTTTTCAATCACTCCCCGTCTGCAGCGGTATTTCGTAGATCCTAAGGAAGCAAAGCTCATGCGCTGGCACGCGGAGAGGAAGAAGCCCGATGATGGAGATGATCCGAAGCTGAGACACTTCGTAGATGCTAGCCAGTGGAGAGCATTCAACGTCGAATATGGATTTTTCATAGAAGATGCAAGGAACGTCGTGCTTGGTGCGAGTACCGATGGCATGAATCCGTTTGGAAACCAGAACACCAACCACAGCACATGGCCCGTCTTTGTATGGATGTACAACCTCCCCCCATTGAAGTGCATGAAGACAAAGTACATACACATGAGCATGCTGATTCAAGGGCCGAAACAACCGGGAAATAATATTAACCTGTATATGGGGCTTCTGAAAGAGGAGCTAGACACGTTATGGAAAACACCGGCATGGACATGGGAAGCCAGCAAAGGAGAGTATTTCTATATGAGAGTCGCGCTGATGACGACGGTGCACGACTATATGAGAGCAATACTTTTATTTTCTATTTGGGAACCGCCTATGATGTATCTAGCGTGGAAGGTATTGGGAACTCTAAGTCGTTCTCGTTGACGGGAAAAGCATGCCTCCCAAAATAAATTTTTCATCTCTTTTAAAAACTTGAGCTCTGGCACCTCAATAAATCAATGCTTCCCTCTGCGAAGGGCCCATCTATTTATTTTTATGTTGAGTCTCATCCTTCTCATTAAAAGCACCAACTAGGGGGTCATGTTGTCATGTGTGTGCATGGTGTATGATTGATATTCGAGTGTGTTTCATGAATGGATCAATGATTGAGCATAATGGGCTAGGGATAATTTTCTTTAGCACTGTTATTTTCAAAGGCATGGTCGCTTGTTAGCATTACTTGAGTATTTATGTCTTCTTATCAAACTATAGACTATTGCTTTGAATCATACAAGTCCTCATGTCTATGCTATGAAAAATAATTTGATGAAGTATGTTGGGTAGCATTCCACAATCAAAAATTTGTTTTATCACTTTCCTACTCGAGGACGAACAGGAGTTAAGCTTGGGGATGCCTGATACGTCTCCAACGTATCTATTTTTTTTTGCTTGTTCCATGTTATGATATTATTATTCTTGGATGTTTTTAATATCATTTTATACATTTTTATATCATTTTTGGGGACTAACCTATTAATTAGTGCCTAGTGCCAGTTCCTGTTTTCTGCCCTGTTTTTGTTCTACAGAAAATCAATATCAGATTAGATCAAATCGTCCCGAAACTTTTTGAAGATTTTTTTCTGGAGATAAGGATCAACGTCAACTTGGAAGCCAAGGAAGAAGCTTCTGGAGGGCCCCACATGGCACCAGGGCACGCCCTAGGGGGGCGCCCTGATGCCATGTGGGCCCCCTCCGTGTTCTTTTGCCCTACTGTGACGCCCCCGGCTCAATCGTCCACTAATCATACATGCAAATGCACACGATCAAGCCTAAGGACTCACGGGAAGATATCACAACACAACTCTGAAACATAAATAAAGTCATACAAGCTTTATATTACAAGCCAGGGGCCTCGAGGGCTCGAATACATAAGCTCGCATACAACCGTCAGCGGAAGCATCAGATATCTGAGTACAGATATAATAGAAAACACAAATAAGCCCTTAGAAAGGCGGGGCAAAACAAAACACTACGATCGAAAGGCGCAGGCCTCCTGCCTGGGACCCTCCGATCCTACTCCTAGTCATCGGAAAGCTTGAAGTAGTAGCCACCCTCGGGGTAGAAGTAGCGATCGTCGGTGGGGGCAGCTGTCTCAGGGGCTCTGTCATCTGGTTGCATCAAAAGGATATGGGGGAAAAAGAAAGCAAAGCAACCGTGAGTACTCATCCGAAGTACTCAGCAAGCAAGAATCTACACTACATATGCAACAGTATCAAAGAATTGCTGTATATGTGTACTAGGCTGCAGAAATGCCAGAATAGAGAGAAGGCCTAGTCCTATCGAAGACTAGCATCTTCAGAGGTCTTGCAGCATTAGAAGAGTGTAGATTAGCACAGTATAAGTAGTAGAAGTGTTATCAACCTCGGCCAGAGATCCTTTCTCGAGTCCCTGCGAGAAAGCAATCCCAGAGCCGTACTGACATCAACCTCGTCCTGAGATCCCTTCTCGACTCCCGACGAGAAGCAATCCCAGAGCCATAGTATCCAATTCTAGTTGTATCGATCGCGATACAACTCCGAGTGTCCGTTACCGAGGATCCGGCTATGCATAGATTAGTTCTTCCCTGCAGGGGTGCACCAACTTACCCACCACGCTCACTTAACACCGGCCGGACACACTTTTTTGGGTCATGCCCGGCCTCGGCCAAACGACACACCGTAGCCCTACCTAGAGCTCAGCAGAGAGGTCCCCGCTGGTCTACAACCTAAGCGCTCAGGGGTCTTGGGCCATCGCCATGTGCTCTCCGGGTCGTTGCGAGCAGGGTGGATACCAGCGCCAACGGCACGATCCGACCCGGCCACAATGCTGAACTGGACGTCTAACAAAGCTTTCGGCTGATGCATATGATGCAGAGTGCCCATAACTTTTCCCGCATGATGGTTAGTGCTATCGGGCCAGAGGCCCACTCGAATCAAATATCCAAATCGTAGTGTGTTGCTTGTGCGGTAACGAGCAGAGACTCATGATCGATGTGACCCCGTGGCCCCATCTCAAGGACTTGCGGCAAGGGCTAAGAATGCCCGGCCACGCCTCGTATTCATATCTCGGGCAACCTCCAGGTCAACCCGTCTCCACAACACTCGCCACTTAGGCTCACGCGGGTACCCCTCAGGGTCGACCCGCCTTTCCAAGTAACAGTGTAAAGTCCAAGTATCCATGTGTCCATAACATCAGGGGAATCCGAGGTATCACCCTCATTGGATTCCTACTCGATGTATCTGTCAAGGTGAACTCGGAGGAGTCACCCTCGATGAGTTCACACTTGAGGTGTTGCACGACAGCGTCATTATCGGGAGTGGGAAGGAGGAATCACCCTCGACGAACACAACCGATCAACTAACCTACAAGGTTAACATCAGGAGTGCTGACGAGGTATCACCCTCGGCACTCGATAGTAACCCAGTTGTGTCGTACAACTAAAGGGGTGTGATGTGCGGTGCTGGGGCCTGGTCGTCGAGTCTTCCGATGATCCAGCGGGGCAACCGGGATAACTGGGGTCACTGATAGGTCTCTACCCAGCCTAGACTAGACAATTTAGGATAAGCAGGTCAGGTTTCAATAGCAGGTTACAATAAACAGGCTATGCATCAGAATAGGTTAAACAGTAGCAGCAGCAATTTCTAATGCAAGCATGAGAGAGAAAGAATAGGCGATATCAGTATGCTCAAGGGGGTTGCTTTCCTGGTTGCTCGGCAGCAAAGGCAAGGTCATCAATGGTGTCGTCGGGCTCCTGAGCTGCGTCGATCTCGGGAAAAGCGTCTGTAGCGGGGTCTACCGAGAGAGAAGAGGGGAGGAAATAGTAAATATAAAGCAAACAAGAGCATGACATGACAATACGCAGAGCTAGGGGTGTTCGGACGCGGTGCTACACGATATAGGTGAAGAGGGAAAACATCCGGGAACGCTTTCCCGAAGTTTGGCATTTTCGGACAGATGGAATGGAGGGGGACGGTTGCATGTTCGCTATGCTAGTGACGTGTGGCGGACGAACGGACCGCGTATTCGAATTCATCTCGTCGTTCTGAGCAACTTTCATGTACAAAGTTTTTTGATCTGAGCTATGGATTATTTTATATGATTTTTCAAAGTTTAAACAATATTCTGAAATTACAGATTTATTATTAATTCAAATTATCCAAAAGTAAAATTGTTAAATGCACCCGAATTTGTACCTAGTTGAGGGTACACAGGGGCTGACCAGTGGGGCCAGTCAACTGCCTAGTCAGCAGTTGACTGGTCCATGGTTGACTGGTCAAAGGGGCCAGGGGACCCACATGTCAGTGACTGCAGCTTAAAATCAGTGTTTTATTTATCTAACCGTCCAAATTAATTAGTCGCAGGCCCTACTGTCAGTGCCACTGGGTCAGAGTTAATTGCATCATTAGCGGCTAACGACGGTGCCACGTCGGCAGCCGCCAGAGTTACGCCGGCGACGACCAAACCGACTGCGTACATGCTCCATTCGGTCGCTACAGGCGGCGGTTTGACGAGCCGTTGGGCTCTATGGCGAGCTGAACGAGCCACGCATCCGATGGGGGTTGCGTGAGGCTGTGGGGTGGCCTGAGCTCGCCGGAAGCGAGCTCGAGGCGGTGGCCGGAGCCACGGCTTCGTCGGCCTGGGCGCTAGAGAGCGCGGAAAAGGGTGCGGGCGGTGGCGTTGGCTTGCTGTGAAGCTGCAAAGCACGCAGAGGTGCTCGGGTGTGAGCTGCGGCTGCGATAGCCACGGTGGCGACGAAGCACGGCGGCGGCGGGGCTTCGATACAGGCGAAGAGCGAGCGCGAGCTTGAATCAGAGCGCGGGGGAAGCGAGAAGGAGGAGAGGCTCACAGCGATGCGACGACGAGCTCGAGGAGGTCGGGGAGGCTCTGGAGGCGGTGAATCGACGAGGGAGGCCGGCGGTGCAGGAGGTTGAAGACGAGCCCGTTCGCGTCTTCTCAACGCTCCTCAGCTCGAGTACTTCACTGGAGATGGAGAGGGTGTCGAGGCGGACCACGGGGACACGCTGGTTCGATAGAGAATGGCCGGTGGCCGCGTCACAGCGACGGCGCGTCCACGGCAGGATCGGACGTCAGAAAATCTCAAAGGGGGCGAGGTGAAAGAGAAGAATGGGAGGAGCAAGGGTTGTCGCGTGGGGTCACAGGGGATTTGCAGGAGTCAGTAGCGCTGTAGCAATGCATTGTCGAGCGCGCGCGAGTGGGGGCTGGGTCGTGCACGCGCTGTGCAAGTGACAACAGCGCGGGAGTGAGCAGGAGGAAGGGGATGACCGCGGTGGGCTGGGCTTGGCTCCTGTGCGGCTGTGGGCTCTAGTGTACCGTAGATCTGGCCCTTTTCTAATTCTTCTTTTCTGTTTTCTTCTAGCTACTGTCTTGCATTAATATGAGCTATCAAATGAGTTTAGTAAAATGTGGTAATAGCCAATATAGATACTCTGCATTATTTAGCTCTGCCACAAAAGGTTTGAGCCTTATATGAATTCATTTGAATGTTATAAAAAATAGAAATGCTTTAAATGGACTGTTTTGGCTGCTGTTTTAAATAGGTTAGGGTCATTTAAATGTTCCAAATAATGTTGGTTTCTCCTTGACAAATATCTACTGATTATTTTCTAAATTTTGAACAATTTAGTTTTCATGTTTGAACAACTTTTATTTTTACTTTGTATTTAAATTCCAGTTTAAATTGAAATTTAAAAAGAGATATGATCCCAATGATGATTAAGTACTGTTAATCATGGTGACTTGGCATTAACATGTGGGATTACTGTAGCTAACCACTGGGGGTGTTACAAATCTCCTCCACTACAAGAAACCTTGTCCCGAGATTTAAGCGGGGGAGTAGGGGGGGGAGTTCTGGTTACGAAATTCTAATGGATCTTCTTGGTCTTGGTTGTTATTCTCTAAGAGGTCGATCCATTACATTGATGTCTTCATTTCTCTGCTTCGGGCCACCATGATGAATTCGTCATCCTTTCTTCGGAGTCTTCATCGTGCTTACGAAGGACCAGCAGTAAGTTTGGAAGAACGGACCTCTACAAGGTCGATTACCTAGCAGAAACATCAGGGAAGGTGGCGGGAAGTAACTCTCGAATTGAAACTTAAGAAAATTTTGAGAGCAAAGTAAGAAGGTACCATAAGAAGTTCCAAGCGCATAGGCAATCGTACATTGCCTGAAACGGAATGCGAGAGCAATTAAGACCAATTGGAATAAGTGTTGTGTCTGATACCAAAATTGATGATCTCTCGGAAGGTGGCTCATGAATTACATACGAAGCCACATGTGAGGAATAAGTTTGGAAATAGGGGGTGTATAGGAGAGTCAGGTTTCGATCCTGTGGAACTGTGGGTAATGGGCCCACCATGTGGGTTAAAAGTAGAAGGAGCGGTGACATCTTGCACGGTCATGATAGCAAGGCATGTCAGAGGATAGCCCGTCAGTTATGTTGGCATCAACATCGGTACCAAGGGCAAGGGACGAAGAGAACAATTTTCCTGCTCGTCGAAACGAGGCGGACCAATAGGCAAAGTTCCCGTCCATCGGTGGTTACTGAAATGTCATCAACAATAGTAGCATGGTCTTACTGACAAGGTTGTACACCGGTGTGTTACATAAGCAGGGAATTATTTCTGCTTATATTATATAGATCATGAGAAGGTCAAACAAACCAATGGAAAGGAAAATGTGTTTACACACCAGAATTGGGAGTATATCCTGCTCAAGGAAATGCGGAGCAGGATATACATGATAGGACAACAAGTTCAAAAGTATTTAGGCAAAGGGGTGAGGGAAGAATCATGGTATTACCCACACCACGGCGTTTGTCTTAGCCGTGTGCGGTGCCCCCCTCCACAGTTACACACCTCGGTAATATCGTCGTAGTGCTTAGGCGAAGCCCTGCGCCGGTAACTTCATCATCACCGTCGCCACGCCGTCGTGCTGACGGAACTCTCCCTCGTCCTCAACTGGATCAAGAGCTCGAGGGACGTCATCGAGCTAAACATGTGTTGAACTCGGAGGTGCCGTACGTTCGGCGCTTGACCGGTTGGATCGCGAAGATGTTCGACTACATCAACCGCGTTAAGTTAACGCTTCCGCTTCTGGTCTACGAGGGTACATGGACATACTCTTCCCCTCTCGTTGCTATGCATCTCCTAGATAGATCTTGCGTGAGCGTAGGAAATTTTTTGAAATTGCACATTCCCCAATAGTGGCATCCGAGCCAGGTCTATGCGTTGATGATATGCACGAGTAGAACACAAAGAGTTGTGGGCGATAATAGTCATACTGCTTACCACCAACGTCTTACTTTGATTCAGCGGTATTGTTGGATGAAGCGGCCCGGACCGACATTACATGACCGCGTTCATGAGACTGGTTCTACCGACGTGCTTTGCACAAAGGTGGCTGGCGGGTGTCTGTTTCTCCAACTCTAGTTGAATCGAGTTTGACTATGGCCGGTCCTTGTTGAAGGTTAAAACAGCACACTTGACGAAAAATTGTTGTGGTTTTGATGCGTAGGTAAGAACGGTTCTTGCTGGAAGCCCGTAGCAGCCACGTAAAACTTGCAACAACAAAGTAGAGGACGTCTAACTTGTTTTTGCAGGGCATGCTGTGATGTGATATGGTCAAGACATGATGTGATATAAGTTAGTGTATAAGATGATCATGTTTTGTAAAAGTTATTGGCAACTGCCAGGAGCCTTATGGTTGTCGCTTTATTGTATGAAATGCAATCGCCATGTAATTGCTTTACTTTATCACTATGTGGTAGCGATAGTCGTCGAAGCAATAGTTGGCGAGACGACAACGACGCTACGATGGAGATCAAGGTGTCAAGCCAGTGACGATGGAGATCATGATGGTGCTTTGGAGATGGAGATCAAAGGCACAAGATGATGATGGCCATATCATGTCACATATTTTGATTGCATGTGATGTTTATCTTTTATGCATCTTATTTTGCTTAGTACGGCGGTAGCATTATAAGATGATCCCTCACTAAATTTCAAGGTATAAGTGTTCTCCGTGAGTATGCACCGTTGCGACAGTTCGTCGTGCCGAGACACCACGTGATGATCGGGTGTGATAAGCTCTACATTCACATACAACGGGTGCAAGCCAGTTTTGCACATGCAGAATACTCGGGTTAAACTTGACGAGCCTAGCATATGCAGGTATGGCCTCGGAACACTGAGACCGAAAGGTCGAGCGTGAATCATATAGTAGATATGATCAACATAGAGATGTTCACCATTGAAAACTACTCCATCTCACGTGATCGGACATGGTTTAGTTGATATGGATCACGTGATCATTTAGATGACTAGAGGGATGTCTAGCTAAGTGGGAGTTCTTAAGTAATATGATTAACTGAACTTAATTTATCATGAACTTAGTACCTGATAGTTTTTGCATATCTATGTTGTTGTAGATCAATGGCCCGTGCTACCGTTCCCTTGAATTTTAATTCGTTCCTAGAGAAAGCTAAGTTGAAAGATGATGGTAGCAACTACACGGACTGGGTCTGTAACTTGAGGATTATCCTCATTGCTGCAGAGAAGAATTATGTCCTTGATGCACCGCTAGGTGAAAGGCCTGCTGCAGGAGTGGATGCTGATGTTATGAACATCTGGCAAGCTCAATCTGATGACTACTCGATAGTTCAGTGTGCCATGCTTTACGACTTAGAATCGGGACTTCAAAGACGTTTTGAACGTCATGGAACATATGAGATGTTCCAAGAGTTGAAGTTAATATTTCAAGCAAATGCCCGAGTTGAGAGATATGAAGTCTCCAACAAGTTCTATAGCTGCAAGATGGAGGAGAATAGTTCTGTCAGTGAACATATACTCAGAATGTCTGGGTACCATAACCACTTGACTCAGCTGGGAGTTAATCTTCCTGATGATAGTGTCATTGACAGAGTTCTTCAATCACTGCCACCAAGCTATAAAGGCTTCGTGATGAACTATAATATGCAAGGGATGGAAAAAACAATTCCCGAGCTCTTCGCGATGCTAAAGGCTGCGGAGGTAGGAATCAAAAAGGAGCATCAAGTGTTGATGGTTAACAAGACCACTAGTTTCAAGAAAAAGGGCAAAGGGAAGAAGGGGAACTTCAAGAAGAATAGCAAGCAAGTTGCTACTCCCGGGAAGAAGCCCAAGTCTGGACCTAAGCCTGAAACTGAGTGCTTCTACTGCAAAGGGACTGGTCACTGGAAGCGGAACTGCCCCAAGTATTTGGCGGATAAGAAGGATGGCAAAGTGAAAGGTATATTTGATATACATGTTATTGATGTGTACCTTACTAATGCTCGTAGTAGCACCTGGGTATTTGATACTGGTTCTGTTGCTCATATTTGCAACTCGAAACTGTAGCTAACCACTGGGGGTGTTACAAATCTCCTCCACTACAAGAAACCTCGTCCAGAGATTTAAGCGGGGGAGTAGGGGGGAAGTTCTGGTTACGAAATTCTAATGGATCTTCTTGGTCTTGGTTGCTATTCTCTAAGAGGTCGATCCATTACATTGATGTCTTCATTTCTCTGCTTCGGGTCACCATGATGAATTCGTCATCCTTTCTTCGGAGTCTTCATCGTGCTTACGAAGGACCAGCAGTAAGTTTGGAAGAACGGACCTCTACAAGGTCGATTACCTAGCAGAAACATCAGGGAAGGTGGCGGGAAGTAACTCTCAAATTGAAACTTAAGAAAATTTTGAGAGCAAAGTAAGAAGGTACCATAAGAAGTTCCAAGCGCATAGGCAATCGTACATTGCCTGAAACGGAATGCGAGAGCAATTAAGACCAATTGGAATAAGTGTTGTGTCTGATACCAAAATTGATGATCTCTCGGAAGGTGGCTCATGAATTACATACGAAGCCACATGTGAGGAATAAGTTTGGAAATAGGGGGTGTATAGGAGAGTCAGGTTTCGATCCTGTGGAACTGTGGGTAATGGGCCCACCATGTGGGTTAAAAGTAGAAGGAGCGGTGACATCTTGCACGGTCATGATAGCAAGGCATGTCAGAGGATAGCCCGTCAGTTATGTTGGCATCAACATCGGTACCAAGGGCGAGGGACGAAGAGAACAATTTTCCTGCTCGTCGAAACGAGGCGGACCAATAGGCAAAGTTCCCGTCCATCGGTGGTTACTGAAATGTCATCAACAATAGTAGCATGGTCTTACTGACAAGGTTGTACACCGGTGTGTTACATAAGCAGGGAATTATTTCTGCTTATATTATATAGATCATGAGAAGGTCAAACAAACCAATGGAAAGGAAAATGTGTTTACACACCAGAATTGGGAGTATATCCTGCTCAAGGAAATGCGGAGCAGGATATACATGATAGGACAACAAGTTCAAAAGTATTTAGGCAAAGGGGTGAGGGAAGAATCATGGTATTACCCACAACACGGCATTTGGATAATTGATCAAGAAACATTCGGCAATGTGCTTTTAATGCCCTTGTTGATGTTAGAGTACCACAGTCATGCTTCGAGGTAGCAGTAACATGGTGTTTCAAGCAAGGGTTGGGTCTGAAGATCTCAAGAGATACAAAGAAACAATTTCGGAAGTATCGAGGAACGCAAGGTATAACCAAAACATGACCAAGTCTGAGTTGGCAGAAAGTCAAGGATGTTATCGATGATAACACAAATCATCGAGGAGCAAGGATGGTATTTCTAACCATGAATTTATTTCACAACTTTAGAGAAGTCAAAAGGTTGACGATGATGGTGAAACATTTTATCAAGAGGCTTCATGAGATGAAATCGATCAGCGACAACATCAAGAAAATGGACTGATGAAGCTAAAGGTTTTTGGAACCACGGATGTGACACAAGCTCGAAATCAAGCTTGTTGTTCGAGGTGAAATGATAGGATGAGGAAGATCGACATAAGCTTAGCGCGTCATCGAAGGTTGCTCCGGGCATAAGGACCAGGTAGCACAGTTAAAGTTAGCACGATAATGATATAACCGATTAGGCTAGGAATGACTTGAAGGATTATTAAGTTCGTAAGCAGCGACAATTACTTAGAGTTATTGAATCAGAGTGCGTAATTGATTGACTTATCGGTGTTCTCGAGTGACAAACAACTCAGAACCCGGGAAAATTGGAATTGGTGATCAATGATAGTGGATGAAGAACTCATAAGAAATTATGTAGTTCATGTGATATTCTCGAGATACCAGGGGTAATACTCGATGGAAGATGAGAATAGAGGCTGGACAGGTGAAATGATCTGCAGAGGACAAGTATTTTAACTTGTCCGGGAAATGGAAGCAAGAAGAAAATATTGTCGGAACCATGATTGCAAAGTATCAATTCTCAGATACAAGATGAATTTGTACCAAGGAAATAATTATTTTTTTACGAGCAGTTTCCATGATAAGTTCAACATCGGATCCATGGGCATGAACACAAAGGTTCAAGGTTGACTCCCACTTCTTCAATGCATAACCTTTCATTCGCTTCTCTCTTTCGAAGAAATTGTAGGGTTAAGAATTTATCTGACGAAACACCAGTAGAGTATAACCCGCATAACTTTTGGGTTCACATGTTGTGGGGGAAAAGCATAGGTTCAACCCATCGGGACATTTTTACGAAGCAATACAACACACTAGCAGGAGAGACGGATACACGCTCGAAATCAAAGGGCTGGCGATACGGAGTAGATGATACAATTCGCCCGAGACATTTTGTATCAGGGGAAAGTTGTCAATGATTTAAAATACGAAGGAGCTGTCGGATAGTAATCCACCAAAAGATCAGGTGGTCCGCAAAGGACCTGATGTGAGTATCGGTACCCAACCAGAGTAAGAAGGATGCAAAGGCATCAGATTATAGAAATAGCTGAATAATTCGACGTTCAGATGCAAAAGAATTATGATTTCCAAAGCGAAAGATCAGGGGCAAATTGTAGCGACCCGATCCCAATGGATCGAAGTCTCTGTGCTTAAGTGTCATCCCTGGATCGGTATGCTGACACACATAGTACTCGAGGATTTATAACAGAGTTCAATCACACACTTATTACATCGAGATCCTCATAAAGAGTATTTATTACATAAATATGGCTGAAGGCCAACTAAATAAAATAACTGCGGAAGCTTCGTAGATAAATGAGTCCATCCAACTCCACGGCAAAACTGAGTGCATGACAATGACCTATCGCACCTTAATCCTCGTCTGAAAACTCTGCAACATGAAACGTTGCAGCCGTGTAGGTCAGCACATGGAATATGCTGGCAAAATCACACTATAGAGTAATGATGAACAATATCTACCACTACATGCATATTTGGCTGGTGGAGGCTCTAAGTTTAATTTTTGCATAAAGCTAATTTTTCCCTACAACAAAGGAATAAATTTTATTTACTACCAAGTTTATGCCATTATTGAGAAGGTTCCTCCAACTCAATCCCTAAATTACCAAGTAATAAGAATAACCCAATTCATTAATTAAATAGAGTGATGAGATCAACCAATAATTCAAATACCAGATACTCAAGATGTCCATAACCGGGGACACGGCTAATCATGATTAGTTTGTACACTCTGCAGAGGTTTGCGCACTTTTCCCCACAAGACTCGACTGCATCCATGATCGGAAGATCGAGACATAGCATTTCTGAAGTGTTTACTCTTTACTCTCGGTAGACCGGTACACCTACTTTCCATTAAATCTGCTAGTCTACCCCTGAAAGAGGTCACACAATTTACTCAACTATGCCAGAGCCCATAATGGCTTGTGGCTGCACACGGAAGTTTCTAGGCATGAATAATTATACGATCCCTTTGAGCCTGGGTGGCGGACCTAGGGTAATCACACGGGTACTCCGGGATTCCCTTGGGCAAGCACTGGTTTCTCCAGGTGCCCCAAACGATCCACCCAGTTGTGTGTTAAAGTTGCCACATTAAGTTTCCCTTAGTTGTTATTACTCTCGCAACTTTCATGAATCTCACATACCAATCCCCGTCTACGAGCATGGCTAAGCAATTATGAGCATAACGTATATTATCGGGGTGATCAAAGGTAATTGGTTCCTACCTCATGAACTACATAACAATAACCCACGTTCCCAATCCTACTCATGCAATCTTTGAGGGTGAAAACTAATGCATTGTAAAACTGGGTATGAAAGAGTATGATCAAAGTGTAACTTGCCTTGCTGACGATCGGTAAACCCTAGAGATTCGTAGTAGCAAGCTTCGCACTCCGGATAATCTAACGAAGCAAACAATAACATACATAAGCACACAAACAAAGAATCAAAAAGAAATCCGAAGAACAGACTTATGAAACTCCAAAAATATCCAAATAAAACTTCTACACAGCACGAAGTTTTAACAGTAGTAAAATTGTGTGGTTTTGATCTTACAGAAGGTACATGTGATGAGCTTCGATTTGCAAAAAAAAATCACTCCAATCGGGGTTACGAAACTCAAATTATAGCCAAACAAAGTTTAAAACAGATCTAAACAAATTCAAATTTTAAAATTTTCAAAAATATTATTAGGTTGGTTAGCTGGACAAAAGAGATCATGAGGAAAAATTTGGCGTTGGTTTCGTTGAATTTGGACAAACGAGCAAAAAGTAATGAGAGTTTGAAAAACAGGGACTGATCCGTAAGAAATGTATTTGCTACTGGGTCCCTGGCTACGAGACAAAACCTAAAGGACAAACGTCCGCTACAGAAGCAATAGCGACGAATTCGTTCGCTACAGAGGCTAAACCAGCGAGCGTCCCCTAAATAAAAAAAACGTTACGATCTGGACCTTCGGATCAAGATCGGACGGCGAGGAAGATTGGGGAGTTACCGCGGCGGTGGAGGTCGTCGGCGGCGGCGGGCGGCTCGGCTGCAACCGGAGCAGCTGCTCCGGTGGTCCCCCGGCTCGGACGGCACCACAGAAGGCGCGGGGCGTCGAGGCGAAGTCAAGGAAGGCGGCAGCTCTGGTTGAGGGCGGCGGTGGAGCGCGGGGCAGGGCGGCGGAGCTGCGGCGGCGGTGGCTTGAGATGCGGCGGCAGCTGCTGCTGCTTTGGGGAGGAGAGAGACGGGGCCGGGGCCTCGGTATTTAAAGGAGGGAGGGGAGGCGGTGGCTTGAAGGAGGGGCAAAGGCGAGGCGGTGGAGAGACCGACTCGGTCAAGGCGGCGTCGATGGCGTACGGGCGGCGGTCTCCGGCTCGAGGTCGGGGACGGCGGCGCTGGGCTGGGCCGTGGCCTGGCTGGCGAGCTCGGCCGGCCAAGTTTGGCGGGGAAAGGTTTTTTTTTTAACAAAACATTTTCTGTTTTCTATCTACAGAGACAACAAACCTCAAAAAAAATTCTAAAAATACCAGAAAATTCACATAATTCCCTCTCTAAATATATGGGCTTAGGTGAACATTTTTCTGGACCTAAATGCAAATTTTGAAACCAAACATTTTAGTCCTAATAAAATTGCATAAAATAAATATTTTGCAAATAAAATCAAATAAACATATTTTGAGTCAAAATTCAATTTCCAATATTTTTTTCCGTTTTTGAAGAAGTCATGTTATCTTCTCTCTTTACTTTATCTGTTTTGAAATTATTGGAATTGAAAATTTATGCAAAAAATCAAATTTGATCCAAACCCCACTTTGGAAAAACAAAACATGGGTCTTTTGGGAAACTTCCAACTCTCTCGGTTGGTCCTTGAGTTGCTTAAAGCCCCTTGGATCAATTTCCAACAAAAACGAAGTTCAAAAATGCACAAATTATGAATGCATATGAATGATCTAAATAGTAACATCCAAATTGAAAATTGGGATGTTAGAAACCTACCCCCCTTAAGATGAATCTCGCCCTCGAGATTCGGGTTGGCTAGCAAAAAGGTGTGGGTGGTCCTTCCGGAGGTCTTCTTCTCGTTCCCAGGTGGCTTCCTCCTCGGTATGGTGACTCCACTGAACTTTGCAAAACTTGATGACCTTGCTGCGAGTAACGCGGTTGGCGAACTCGAGAATCTTGATGGGCTTCTCCTCATAAGTCAGGTCACTCCCCAACTGAATTGCCTCCAGGGGCACTGTATCTCTCAGAGGAATATCGGGCATCTCTGCATGGCACTTCTTCAACTGGGAAACATGGAACACATCATGAACTCCTGACAGACCTTCGGGTAATTCCAACTTGTAGGCAACTTCACCCATACATTCCAAGACTCTGTATGGCCCCACAAATCGTGGCGCTAACTTTCCTTTGACTCCAAATCGTTTAACTCCTCGAAGTGGCGACACACAAAGATATGCTCTGTCTCCGACTTCATAGGTTACCTCCTTGCGCTTTGTATCGGCATAACTCTTCTGCCTGGACTGGGCTATCTTGAGTCTATCACGGATCAACTTGACCTTCTCCTCAGAATCTCTGATTAAATCTGGTCCGAACAATTTTCGATCTCCAACTTCATCCCACATCAATGGTGTCCTGCACCTCCTTCCGTACAAAGCTTCGAAAGGGGCTATCTTCAAACTAGCTTGATAGTTGTTGTTATATGAGAACTCTGCGTAAGGCAAATTATCATCCCAACTAGATCCATAATCTAGCGCACAAGCTCTCAACATGTCCTCCAGAATTTGGTTGACTCTCTCGGTCTGTCCATCTGTCTGCGGATGAAAGGCTGTACTGAACTCTAGCCTGGTACCCAAAGTTTCGTGTAATTGATTCCAAAACATCAAGGTAAATTGTGTTCCTCTATCTGATACGATGGTCCTTGGAACTCCATGCAGACATACGATCCTGGTCATGTATATTTTGGCCAACTTAGCGCTCGTATAAGTGGTTTTCACGGGGATGAAGTGAGCCACCTGAAGGAAATATGCCCGAGAGGCAATAATAAAGTTGTTATTTATATTTCCTTATATCATGATAAATGTTTATTATTCATGCTAGAATTGTATTAATCGGAAACTTAGTACATGTGTGAATACATAGACAAACAGAGTGTCCCTAGGATGCCTCTACTTGACTAGCTTGTTTATCAAAGATGGTTATGTTTCCTGACCATAGACATGTGTTGTCATTTGATGAACAGGATCACATCATTAGAGAATGATGTGATGGACAAGACCCATCCGTTAGCTTAGCACAATGATCGTTAAGTTTTATTGCTATTGCTTTCTTCATGACTTATACATATTCCTCTGACTATGAGATTATGCAACTCCCGAATACCGGAGGAACACCTTGTGTGCTATCAAATGTCACAACGTAACTGGGTGATTATAAAGATGCTCTACAGGTGTCTACGAAGGTGTTTGTTGGGTTGGCATAAATCGAGATTAGGATTTGTCACTCCAAGTATCAGAGAGGTATCTCTGGGCCCTCTCGATAATGCACATCATTTGAAGCCTTGCAAGCAATGTGACTAATGAGTTAGTTGTGGAATGATGCATTACGGAACGAGTAAAGAGACTTGCCAGTAACGAGATTGAACTAGGTATGATGATACCGATGATCGAATCTCGGGCAAGTAACATACCGATGACAAAGGGAATAACGTATGTTGTTATGTGGTTTGACCGATAAAGATCTTCGTAGAATATGTAGGAGCCAATATGAGCATCCAGATTCCGCTATTGGTTATTGACCGGAGATGTGTCTCGGTCATGTCTACCTAGTTCTCGAACCCGTAGGGTCCGCACGCTTAACGTTCGATTACGATTTGTATTATGGGTTATGTGATTTGATGACCGAAGTTTGTTCGGAGTCCCGGATGAGATCACGGACATGACGAGGAGTCTCGAAATGGTCGAGATGTAAAGATTCATATATTGGAAGGTTATATTCGGACATCGGAAAGGTTTCGAGTGATTCGGGTATTTTTCGAGTACCGGGGAGTTACGGGAATTCACAGGGAGAAGTAATGGGCCTTATTGGGCCATACGAGAAAAGAGGAGGCAGGCCAAAGGGGAGGTGGCACGTGACCCCCCCCCCCATGGGTCCGAATTGGACTAGGGGAAGGGGGCGGTCCCCCTTGCTCTTTCCTACTCCCTCTCTCTTTTCCTCTTTCCTTCTCTCCTACTCCGAAAAAGGAAAGGGATTCCTACTAGGACTTCGAAGTCCTAGTAGGACTCCATACACTTGGCGCGCCCCTAGGAGGGCCAGCCTCTCTCCCTCCCTCCTTTATATACGGGGGAGGAGGGCACCCCAAAGGCACACAAAGATTTGTCTTAGCCGTGTGCGGTGCCCCCCTCCACAGTTACACACCTCGGTCATATCGTCGTAGTGCTTAGGCGAAGCCCTGCGCCGGTAACTTCATCATCACCGTCGCCTCGCCGTCGTGCTGACGGAACTCTCCCTCCTCCTCAACTGGATCAAGAGCTCGAGGGACGTCATCGAGCTGAACATGTGTTGAACTCGGAGGTGCCGTACGTTCGGCGCTTGATCGGTTGGATCGCGAAGATGTTCGACTACATCAACCGTGTTAAGTTAACGCTTCCGCTTCTGGTCTACGAGGGTACATGGACATACTCTTCCCATCTCGTTTCTATGCATCTCCTAGATAGATCTTGCGTGAGCGTAGGAAATTTTTTGAAATTGCACATTCCCCAATAGTGGCATCCGAGCCAGGTCTATGCGTTGATGATATGCACGAGTAGAACACAAAGAGTTGTGGGCGATAATAGTCATACTGCTTACCACCAACGTCTTACTTTGATTCAGCGGTATTGTTGGATGAAGCGGCCCGGACCGACATTACATGACCGCGTTCATGAGACTGGTTCTACCGACGTGCTTTGCACAAAGGTGGCTGGCGGGTGTCTGTTTCTCCAACTCTAGTTGAATCGAGTTTGACTATGGCCGGTCCTTGTTGAAGGTTAAAACAGCACACTTGACGAAAAATTGTTGTGGTTTTGATGCGTAGGTAAGAACGGTTCTTGCTGGAAGCCCGTAGCAGCCACGTAAAACTTGCAACAACAAAGTAGAGGACGTCTAACTTGTTTTTGCAGGGCATGCTGTGATGTGATATGGTCAAGACATGATGTGATATAAGTTAGTGTATAAGATGATCATGTTTTGTAAAAGTTATTGGCAACTGGCAGGAGCCTTATGGTTGTCGCTTTATTGTATGAAATGCAATCGCCATGTAATTGCTTTACTTTATCACTATGTGGTAGCGATAGTCGTCGAAGCAATAGTTGGCGAGACGACAACGACGCTACGATGGAGATCAAGGTGTCAAGCCGGTGACGATGGAGATCATGATGGTGCTTTGGAGATGGAGATCAAAGGCACAAGATGATGATGGCCATATCATGTCACATATTTTGATTGCATGTGATGTTTATCTTTTATGCATCTTATTTTGCTTAGTACGGCGGTAGCATTATAAGATGATCCCTCACTAAATTTCAAGGTATAAGTGTTCTCCGTGAGTATGCACCGTTGCGACAGTTCGTCGTGCCGAGACACCACGTGATGATCGGGTGTGATAAGCTCTACGTTCACATACAACGGGTGCAAGCCAGTTTTGCACATGCAGAATACTCGGGTTAAACTTGACGAGCCTAGCATATGCAGGTATGGCCTCGGAACACTGAGACCGAAAGGTCGAGCGTGAATCATATAGTAGATATGATCAACATAGAGATGTTCACCATTGAAAACTACTCCATCTCACGTGATCGGACATGGTTTAGTTGATATGGATCACGTGATCATTTAGATGACTAGAGGGATGTCTAGCTAAGTGGGAGTTCTTAAGTAATATGATTAACTGAACTTAATTTATCATGAACTTAGTACCTGATAGTTTTTGCATATCTATGTTGTTGTAGATCAATGGCCCGTGCTACCGTTCCCTTGAATTTTAATGCGTTCCTAGAGAAAGCTAAGTTGAAAGATGATGGTAGCAACTACACGGACTGGGTCCGTAACTTGAGGATTATCCTCATTGCTGCAGAGAAGAATTATGTCCTTGATGCACCGCTAGGTGAAAGGCCTGCTGCAGGAGTGGATGCTGATGTTATGAACATCTGGCAAGCTCGATCTGATGACTACTCGATAGTTCAGTGTGCCATGCTTTACGACTTAGAATCGGGACTTCAAAGACGTTTTGAACGTCATGGAACATATGAGATGTTCCAAGAGTTGAAGTTAATATTTCAAGCAAATGCCCGAGTTGAGAGATATGAAGTCTCCAACAAGTTCTATAGCTGCAAGACGGAGGAGAATAGTTCTGTCAGTGAACATATACTCAGAATGTCTGGGTACCATAACCACTTGACTCAGCTGGGAGTTAATCTTCCTGATGATAGTGTCATTGACAGAGTTCTTCAATCACTGCCACCAAGCTATAAAGGCTTTGTGATGAACTATAATATGCAAGGGATGGAAAAAACAATTCCCGAGCTCTTCGCGATGCTAAAGGCTGCGGAGGTAGGAATCAAAAAGGAGCATCAAGTGTTGATGGTTAACAAGACCACTAGTTTCAAGAAAAAGGGCAAAGGGAAGAAGGGGAACTTCAAGAAGAATAGCAAGCAAGTTGCTACTCCCGGGAAGAAGCCCAAGTCTGGACCTAAGCCTGAAACTGAGTGCTTCTACTGCAAAGGGACTGGTCACTGGAAGCGGAACTGCCCCAAGTATTTGGCGGATAAGAAGGATGGCAAAGTGAAAGGTATATTTGATATACATGTTATTGATGTGTACCTTACTAATGCTCGTAGTAGCACCTGGGTATTTGATACTGGTTCTGGTGCTCATATTTGCAACTCGAAACAGGAGCTACGGATTAAACGAAGATTGGCTAAGGACGAGGTGACGATGCGCGTGGGAAATGGTTCCAAAGTCGATGTGATCGCCGTCGGCACGCTACCTCTACATCTACCTTCGGGATTAGTTTTAGACCTGAATAATTGTTATTTGGTGCCAGCGTTGAGCATGAACATTATATCTGGATCTTGTTTGATGCGAGACGGTTATTCATTTAAATCAGAGAATAATGGTTGTTCTATTTATATGAGTAATATCTTTTATGGTCATGCACCCTTGAGGAGTGGTCTATTTTTGTTGAATCTCGACTGTAGTGATACACATATTCATAATATTGAAGCCAAAAGATGCAAAGTTAATAATGATAGTGCAACTTATTTGTAGCACTGCCGTTTAGGTCATATTGGTGTAAAGCGCATGAAGAAACTCCATGCTGATGGGCTTTTGTAATCACTTGATTATGAATCACTTGATACTTGCGAACCATGCCTCATGGGCAAGATGACTAAGACTCCGTTCTCCGGAACAATGGAGCGAGCAACTGACTTATTGGAAATTATACATACTAATGTATGCGGTCTGATGAGTGTTGAGGCTCGCGGCGGGTATCGTTATTTTCTGACCTTCACAGATGATTTGAGCAGATATGGGTATATCTACTTAATGAAACATAAGTCTGAAACATTTGAAAAGTTCAAAGAATTTCAGAGTGAAGTGGAAAATCATCGTAACAAGAAAATAAAGTTTCTACGATCTGATCGTGGAGGTGAATATTTGATTTATGAGTTTGGTCTTCATTTGAAACAATGTGGAATAGTTTCGCAACTCACGCCACCTGGAACACCATAGCGTAATGGTGTGTCCGAATGTCGTAACCGTACTTTATTAGATATGGTGCGATCTATGATGTCTCTTACTGATTTACCACTATCGTTTTGGGGTTATGCATTAGAGACAGCTGCATTCATGTTAAATAGGGCACCATCTAAATCCGTTGAGACGACACCATATGAACTGTGGTTTGGCAAGAAACCTAAGTTGTCATTTCTTAAAGTTTGGAGCTGCGATGCTTATGTGAAAAAGCTTCAACCTGATAAGCTCGAACCCAAATCGGAGAAATGCATCTTCATAGGATACCCAAAGGAGACTGTTGGGTACACCTTCTATCACAGATCCGAAGGCAAGATATTCGTTGCTAAGAATGGATCCTTTCTAGAGAAGGAGTTTCTCTCGAAAGAAGTGAGTGGGAGGAAAGTAGAACTTGATGAGGTAATTGTACCTTCTCCCGAATTGGAAAGTAGTTCATCACAGAAATCAGTTCTAGTGATGCCTACACCAATCAGTGAGGAAGTTAATGATGATGATCATGAAACTTCGGATCAAGTTACTACCGTACCTCGTAGGTCAACCATAGTACGTTTCGCACCAGAGTGGTACGGTAATCCTATTCTGGAAGTCATGTTACTAGACCATGACGAACCTATGAACTATGAGGAAGCGATGATGAGCCCAGATTCCGCGAAATGGCTTGAGGCCATGAAATCTGAGATGGGATCCATGTATGAGAACAAAGTGTGGACTTTGGTTGACTTGCCCGATGATCGCCAAGCCATAGAGAATAAATGGATCTTCAAGAAGAAGACTGACGCTGACGGTAATGTTACTGTCTACAAAGCTCGACTTGTTGCGAAAGGTTTTCGACAAGTTCAAGGAGTTGACTACGATGATACCTTCTCACCCGTAGCGATGCTTAAGTCTGTCCAAATCATGTTAGCAATTGCCGCATTTTATGATTATGAAATTTGGCAAATGGATGTCAAAACTGCATTCCTTAATGGATTTCTTAAAGAAGAGTTGTATATGATGCAACCAGAAGGTTTTGTCGATCCTAAAGGTGCTAACAAAGTGTGCAAGCTCCAGCGATCCATTTATGGACTGGTGCAAGCATCTCGGAGTTGGAATATACGCTTTGAGGAAGTGATCAAAGCATATGGTTTTATACAGACTTTTGGAGAAGCCTGTATTTACAAGAAAGTGAGTGGGAGCTCTATAGCGTTTCTGATATTATATGTGGATGACATATTGTTGATTGGAAATGATATAGAATTTCTGGATAGCATAAAAGGATACTTGAATAATAATTTTTCAATGAAAGACCTCGGTGAAGTTGCTTATATATTGGGCATCAAGATCTATAGGGATAGATCAAGACGCTTAATCGGACTTTCACAAAGCACATACCTTGATAAAGTTTTGAAGAAGTTCAAAATGGATCAGTCAAAGAAAGGGTTCTTGCCTGTGTTGCAAGGTGTGAAGTTGAGTAAGACTCAATGCCCGACCACTGCAGAAGATAGAGAGAAAATAAAAGTCATTCCCTATGCCTCAGCCATAGGTTCTATCATGTATGCAATGCTGTGTACCAGACCTGATGTGTGCCTTGCTATAAGTTTAGCAGGGAGGTACCAAAGTAATCCAGGAGTGGATCACTGGACAGCGGTCAAGAACATCCTGAAATACCTGAAAAAGACTAAGGATATGTTTCTCGTTTATGGAGGTGACAAAGAGCTTGTCGTAAGTGGTTACGTCGATGCAAGCTTTGACACTGATCCGGATGACTCTAAGTCACAAACCGGATACGTATTTATATTGAATGGTGGAGCTGTCAGTTGATGCAGTTCCAAGCAGAGCGTCGTGGCGGGATCTACGTGTGAAGCGGAGTACATAGCTGCTTCAGAAGCAGCAAATGAAGGAGTCTGGATGAAGGAGTTCATATCCGATCTAGGTGTAATATCTAGTGCATTGGGTCCAATGAAAATCTTTTGTGACAATACTGGAGCAATTGCCTTGGCAAAGGAATCCAGATTTCACAAAAGAACCAAACACATCAAGAGACGCTTCAATTCCATCCGCGATCAAGTCAAGGAGGGAGACATAGAGATTTGCAAAATACATACGGATCTGAATGTTGCAGACCCATTGACTAAGCCTCTTCCACGAGCAAAACATGATCAACACCAAGACTCCATGGGTGTTAGAATCATTACTGTGTAATCTAGATTATTGACTCTAGTGCAAGTGGGAGACTGAAGGAAATATGCCCTAGAGGCAATAATAAAGTTGCTATTTATATTTCCTTATATCATGGTAAATGTTTATTATTCATGCTAGAATTGTATTAACCGGAAACTTAGTACATGTGTGAATACATAGACAAACAGAGTGTCCCTAGTATGCCTCTACTTGACTAGCTTGTTTATCAAAGATGGTTATGTTTCCTAACCATAGACATGTGTTGTCATTTAATGAACAGGATCACATCATTAGAGAATGATGTGATGGAAAACAGCCATCCGTTAGCTTAGCATAATGATCGTTAAGTTTTATTGCTATTGCTTTCTTCTTGACTTATACATATTCCTCTGACTATGAGATTATGCAACTCCCGAATACCGGAGGAACACCTTGTGTGCTATCAAACGTCACTACGTAACTGGGTGATTATAAATATGCTCTACAGGTGTCTCCGAAGGTGTTTGCTGGGTTGGCATAAATCGAGATTAGGATTTCTCACTCCAATTATCGGAGAGGTATCTCTGGGCCCTCTCGGTAATGCACATCATATGAAGCCTTGCAAGCAATGTGACTAATGAGTTAGTTGCGGAATGATGCATTACAGAACGAGTAAAGAGACTTGCCGGTAACGAGATTGAACTAGGTATGATGATACCGACGATCGAATCTCGAGCAAGTAACATACCGATGACAAAGGGAATAACGTATGTTGTTATGCGGTTTGACCGTAAAGATCTTCATAGAATATGTAGGAGCCAATATGAGCATCCAGGTTCCGCTATTGGTTATTGACCGGAGATGTGTCTCGGTCATGTCTACATAGTTCTCGAACCCGTAGGGTCCGCACGCTTAACGTTCTATGACGATTTGTATTATGGCTTATGTGATTTGATGACCGAAGTTTGTTCGGAGTCCCGGATGAGATCACGGACATGACGAGGAGTCTCAAAATGGTCGAGAGGTAAAGATTCATATATTGGAAGGCTATATTCGGACATCGCAAAGGTTCCGAGTGATTCGGGTATTTTTCGAGTACCAGGGAGTTACGGGAATTCACCGGGAGAAGTAATGGGCCTTATTGGGCCATCCGGGAAAAGAGGAGGCAGGCCAAAAGGGAGGTGGCGCGCGCCCCCCCATGGGTCCGAATTGGACTAGGAGAAGGGGGCGGCGCCCCCCTTGCTCTTTCCTACTCCCTCTCTCTTTTCCTCTTTCCTTCACTCCTACTCCGAAAAAGGAAAGGGATTCCTACTAGGACTTGGAAGTCCTAGTAGGACTCCATACACTTGGCGCGCCCCTAGGAGGGCCGGCCTCTCTCCCTCCCTCCTTTATATATGGGGGAGGAGGGCACCCCAAAGGCACACAAAGATTTGTCTTAGCCGTGTGCGGTGCCCCCCTCCACAGTTATACACCTCGGTCATATCGTCGTAGTGCTTAGGCGAAGCCCTGCGCCAGTAACTTCATCATCACCGTTGCCATGCCGTCGTGCTGACGGAACTCTCCCTTGTCCTCAACTAGATCAAGAGCTCGAGGGACGGCATCGAGCTAAATGTGTGCTGAACTCGAAGGTGCCGTACGTTCGGTGCTTGATCGGTTGAATCGCGAAGACGTTCGACTACATCAACCGCATTAAGCTAACGCTTCCGCTTTCGGTCTACGAGGGTACGTGGACATACTCTTCCCCTCTCGTTGCTATGCATCTCCTAGATAGATCTTGCGTGAGCGTAGGAATTTTTTTGAAATTGCACATTCCCCAACAGCACCTTGGTCAAGCGGTCAACTACAACCCAGATGGAGTCATAACCTGAACGAGTCCTGGGCAATCCGGTGATGAAATCCATGCCAAGCTTATCCCATTTCCATTCGGGTATCGGCAAAGGCTGAAGTAATCAGGATGGTTTCTGATGCTCTGCCTTAACTCTCTGACATACGTCGCACACTGCTACATACTCGGCAATATCCTTCTTCATACCTGTCCACCAGAAACATTCCTTCAAGTCCAGATACATCTTGGTGTTGCCTGGGTGAATCGAGTAAGGCGAATCATGGGCCTCCTGAAGAATTAACTTTCTGATCTCTGGGTCATCGGGCACATAGATACGATCCTCAAACCATAAAGTTCCGTGCTCATCCTCACGGAAACCTTTAGCCTTTCCGTTACTCATCCTTTCTTTTATCTCCGCAATTTCCTTGTCCGTCTTCTGGGCTTCTCGGATTCTTCCCAACAAAGTGGACTGAATTTCCAATGCCGCAACAAAACCTCTCAGAACTGTTTCCAAGCGAAGTTCTCGAAGATCAACGGATAACTCCTGAGGTAATCCTCCGGTCATGAGAGTGCTAACATAACTCTTGCGACTCAAAGCATCTGCCACCACATTGGCCTTTCCTGGATGATAATGCAGTCTCATGTCATAATCCTTTATGAGCTCCAACCATCTCCTTTGCCTGAGGTTCAACTCCTTTTGTGTGTAGATGTATTTCAAACTCTTATGATCCGTGTAAACATCACAACGATTTCCAATAAGAAAATGCCTCCAGGTCTTGAGCGCATGCACTACGGCTGCTAACTCCAAATCATGTGTGGCATAATTCAACTCATGAGGTCAAAGTTGTCGTGAGGTATATGAAACAACTCTTCCTTCTTGCATAAGAACGCCTCCAAGTCCCTGACGAGAAGCGTCGCAATATACTTGGAAATCCTTGCGTATGTTTGGAAGAATTAGCACTGGGGCTGTAACCAAACGTTTCTTCAACTCCTGAAAACTGGCCTCACAATCCTTGGTCCAATTAAACTTGGTGTCCTTCTTCAATAACTCTGTCATGGGCTTCGCGATCTTGGAGAAATTCTCAATAAATCTCTGATAATATCCTGCTAGTCCAAGGACACTGCGTATCTTTCCAACTGAGGTGGGTGCCATCCATTCGGTGACGGCTACAACCTTGGAATGGTCTACTGCTATACCTTCTCCTGATATAACATGTCTGAGAAATCTGAATTCCTTCAACCAAAACTCACATTTGCTGAACTTGGCGTATAGCTGATGTTCCCTGAGCTTCTCGAGAACCAAGCGCAAATGTTCCTTGTGTTCTTCATCATTCTTCGAGTAAATCAATATATCATCAATGAACACAACGACAAACTTATCCAAGAACTCCATGAATACCTTGTTCATCATACTCATAAAATAGGCAGGGGCATTAGTCAAACCAAAGGACATGACCGTGTACTCATACAGCCCATACCTTGTGGTAAAAGCTGTCTTGGGTATATCCTGTTCTCAGATCTTCAGCTGGTGATATCCTGATCGAAGGTCGATCTTGGAGAAAACTCTAGCTCCCTGCAGCTGGTCAAACAAATCATTATTCATCGGTAGAGGATATTTGTTCTTGATCGTCACCTCATTCAACGCATGATAATCAACAACCATTCTTAAGGATCCATCCTTCTTCTCCACTAGAAGCACTGGGGCTCCCCATGGTGATGAACTTGGTCGAATATAACCTTTCTCCAATAATTCCTTAATCTGCTTCTTAATTTCCTCCAGATCATTCGCGGGCATCCGATATGGTCTCTTGGATATTGGTCCGGTGCCTGGCAACAACTCGATCAAAAACTCTATGTCTCGGTCTGGTGGCATGCCTGGTAGTTCCTCCGGGAATACATCGGGATAATCCTTCACAACTGGTACTTCCTCCTGAACAACTCCCGAAAGGGAATTTACTTGAGTCCTCCTTGGCGCATGCCTAGACACATACTTGATCCATTTTCCCTCTGGGGTGGTGAGAAGAATCGACTTACTAGCACAATCGATGTTTCCCTCGTACTTGGATAGCCAATCCATGCCTAGTATCACATCCAACCCTTGTGATTCCAGGATAATGAGGTCTGTGGGAAAAACATGCCTACCTATGGTCAATGTCAACTAAAAACATCCCCGGCTAGCCATATACTCCGCTCCTGGTGAGCTCACTAACATAGGTGACTTAAGGGCTACGGTTGGCAACTTAAACTTGTCCACAAATCCCCTTGATATGAATGAATGCGATGCACCAGTGTCAAAAAGAACAAGGGATGTAAATGTATTAATCAAAAACTTACCAACCACTGCGTCGGGCTGCTCGTCAATTTCTTTCATGTTGACGTGATTCACCTGACCTCTAGTGAAAGGATTGGGCTTCTTTCCTGAGCTTCCATTGCCATTACCATTCTTTGCCTCAGGACATTCAGTGGCGTAGTGTCCGGTCTTCCCGCACTTGAAATAGGTAATGTGACTCAGATCTTTCTTTGCGGGTGTCGCGGGGTTGGAACGGCTCTGACTATTATTACCTCCATCCCCATTACCATTCTTAGGGCCACTATGGTTGTGTGAATTTCATCCATTGTGAGAATGGCCTCCATGGCTATGTCCTCCATGGTTATGATGAGTGTGTCCTCCCGAGTACGGGGAATAGCGGGGCTTCTGCTGAACTCCAGAGTTGTACTTCCCCTATCCATAATTCCGCTTGCGGCTCTCTATCTACTGCTGCTTGCCTTCAATCATTATGGCCTTGTCTACCAGCTCCTGGTAGTTGTTGAAAGTTGCCACCATCAACTGCATACTCAGCTCATCATTGAGTCCCTCAAGAAATTTCTCCTGCTTTGCGGCATCTGTGGCCACATCATCTGGGGCATAGCGAGCTAACTTGCTGAACTCATCCACGTACTGCCCCACGGTACGATTCCCCTGGCGTAAGTTGCGAAACTCACGCTTCTTCAAACTCATGGCTCCAGCTGAGACATGTGCGGTGTGGAAGGCCTGCTAAAACTGATCCCATGTAACTGTAGCAATGGGGTAGGTGGTGGTGAAATTCTCCCACCAAGAGGCTGCGGGTCCATCAAGCTGATGTGCGGCAAAGCGCACTTTCTACGCATCCAGCAGTTGTTAGCTCCATTCCGATCTTGCGGAGCCAATCATCAGCAACAATCGGCTCGGTGCTGCTAGAGAACACTGGTGGATTCAACCTTAGGAAAGGGCTAGGTTGTCAACTGGGGGTGGTGGCAGTGGGTTGTTGTTGTTGTTATTGCCTTGGTTCTGGATGAGCATCTGCATCAAGGCATTCTGCTGTTGGATCAACCGGGTGAGCTCTGGCGGGAAAGTGAATCCGGGGTCACGTCTCAGAGGCATCTGATGGGTTAGAGGGGTGAGAAAACAGAATGGATTAAGGTCTAATGAGAGATTTCACTACCCATATGCATATGAGACAAACATATTCAATTCACACCACTCAATTTCAAACAAGATTCACACAATCGATCTAAGCTACTATTACAAAATCTCACGAACGATTTCTAACTACTTGGAAGGGCTCTAATAGTAATATGGTGGTCGGCTAGAAGTTTTGATCGGTGGAAGACTCCATAATATCAGCACCAACTTTGTCTTCATATTCATCATTGTCCTCATCATCATCATTGTCTTCATCTTCGTCATCAGTGTATGTGTCATCTAGTATGATGTAGTCTTCCGAACGAATGTCCACTTTAGGTTCTGGTTTCACCACAGGTATTCCTAGCTTCTTCTTCAGGTCTTCATTCTGCTCTAGTAGCACAGCAATTTCCTCTTCATATCCATCGCGAGTGGCCTTGAGTTCATCCTCTAGCTCCATATTCCAGGTCATCACCTTATTGGTCTTCTTCATGATAGTGCACATCTGATTCTCATATCGACGAATGTGCTGATCCGTCTCCTGTATGTTTGCCGCAATAGATCCATCCTTCCTGATGCAAATCATCACCCATTACTCATCCCGACGTCCACATATTTGGTAGACGGTGTCTTCGAGATCCTTGTAGTACACCTCGCAAATGCGTCCAAAGGTGATGTGGGCGGCCATGCTCTTTCCTAAGCTCCAAGTTGGTGCATCAAAGGTAAACTCGATGGCCTCGGTAGTTGGTGCAAAAGTCCTTCCAGGAACACAAACTTGGATCCTCCAGTGCTCCTTTTCTGATAAAGTTGTAGTGAAGGTTCCGGTGAAGCTTGGTAGGTCGATGTTCAGGTACCTCGTGACTTCCCTCAAGTGTCGTCCAAAAGGGGTGTCGTCATCAGGCTGAGTGAACTTGTTCCTGGGGTCCGACATCTATAGTGTAGAAATAGAGAAGGATTAGAAATGAATGAAGAAGAGTATCCTGTGGCTTTTCCTAGTGGTCGCGTCCTATAGTCAGCGTGTGCTCTGATAACAACTTGTAGCGACCCGATCCCAATGGATCAAAGTCTCTGTGCTTAAGTGTCATCCCTGGATCGGTATGCTGACACACATAGTACTCGAGGATTTATAACAGAGTTCAATCACACACTTATTACATCGAGATCCTCATAAAGAGTATTCATTACATAAATATGGCTGAAGGCCAACTAAATAAAATAACTGCGGAAGCTTCGAAGATAAATGAGTCCATCCAACTCCACGGCAAAACTGAGTGCATGACAATGACCTATCGCACCTTAATCCTCGTCTGAAAACTCTACAACATGAGACGTTGCAGCCGTGTAGGTCAGCACAGGGAATATGCTGGCAAAATCACACTATAGAGTAATGATGAACAATATCTACCACTACATGCATATTTGGCTGGTGGAGGCTCTAAGTTTAATTTTTGCATAAAGCTAATTTTCCCTACAACAAAGGAATAAATTTTATTTACTAGCAAGTTTATGCCATTATTGAGAAGGTTCCTCCAACTCTATCCCTAAATTACCAAGAAATAAGAATAACCCAATTCATTAATTAAATAGAGTGATGAGATCAACCAATAATTCAAATACCAGATACTCAAGATGTCCATAACCGAGGACACGGCTAATCATGATTAGTTTGTACACTCTGTAGAGGTTTGCGCACTTTTCCCCACAAGACTCGACCGCATCCATGATCGGAAGATCGAGACATAGCATTTCTGAAGTGTTTACTCTTTACTCTGGGTAGACCGGTACACCTACTTTCCATTACATCTGCTAGTCTACCCCTGAAAGAGGTCACACAATTTACTCAACTATGCCAGAGCCCATAATGGCTTGTGGCTGCACACGGAAGTTTCTAGGCATGAATAATTATACGATCCCTTTGAGCCTGGGTGGCGGACCTAGGGTAATCACACGGGTACTCCGGGATTCCCTTGGGCAAGCACTGGTTTCTCCAGGTGCCCCAAACGATCCACCTAGTTGTGTGTTAAAGTTGCCACCTTAAGTTTCCCTTAGTTGTTATTACTCTCGCAACTTTCATGAATCTCACATACCAATCCCCGTCTATGATCATGGCTAAGCAATTATGAGCATAACGTATATTTCCGGGGTGATCAAAGGTAATTGGTTCCTACCTCATGAACTACATAACAATAACCCACGTTCCCAATCCTACTCATGCAATCTTTGAGGGTGAAAACTAATGCATTGTAAAACTGGGTATGAAAGAGTATGATCAAAGTGTAACTTGCCTTGCTGACGATCGGTAAACCCTAGAGATTCGTAGTAGCAAGCTTCGCACTCCGGATAATCTAACGAAGCAAACAATAACATACATAAGCACACAAACAAAGAATCAAAAAGAAATCTGAAGAACAGACTTATGAAACTCCAAAAATATCCAAATAAAACTTCTACACAGCACGAAGTTTTAACAGTAGTAAAATTGTGTGGTTTTGATCTTACAGAAGGTACATGTGATGAGCTTCGATTTGCAAAAAAAAATCACTCCAATCGGGGTTACGAAACTCAAATTATAGCCAAACAAAGTTTAAAACAGATCTGAACAAATTCAAATTTTAAAATTTTCAAAAATATTATGAGGTTGGTTAGCTGGACAGAAGAGATCATGAGGAAAAATTTGGCGTTGGTTTCGTTGAATTTGGACAAACGAGCAAAAAGTAATGAGAGTTTGAAAAACAGGTACTGATCTGTAAGAAAAGTATTTGCTACTGGGTCCCTGGCTACGAGACAAAACCTAAAGGACAAACGTCCGCTACAGAAGCAATAGCGACGAATTCGTTCGCTACAGAGGCTAAACCAGCGAGCTTCCGCTAAATAAAAAAGCGTTTCGATCTGGACCTTCGAATCAAGATCGGACGGCGAGGAAGATTGGGGAGTTACCGCGGCGGTGGAGGTCGTCGGCTGCAGCGGGCGGCTCGGCTGTGGACGGAGCGGCTGCTCCGGTGGTCCTCCGGCTCGGGCGGCACCACGGGAAGGCGTGGGGCGTCGAGGCGAAGTCGAGGCAGGCGGCGGCTCCGATTGAGGGCAGGGCGGCGGAGCTGCGGCGGCGGCGGCTGCTGCTGCTTTGGGGAGGAGAGAGACGGGGCCGGGGCCTCGGTATTTAAAGGAGGGAGGGCAGGCGGTGGCTTGAAGGAGGGGCAAAGGCGAGGCGGTGGAGAGACCGACTCGGTCACGGCGGCGTCGATGGCGTACGGGCGGCGGTCCCCGGCTCCAGGTCGGGGACGGTGGCGCTGGGCGGGGCCGCGGCCTGGCTGGCGAGCTGGGCCGACCCAGTTCGGCGGGGAAAAGTTTTTTTTTAACAAAACATTTTTTGTTTTCTATCTACAGAGACAATAAACCTCGAAAAAAAATGAAAAAAAATGCTAAAAATACCAAAAAATTCACATAATTCCCTCTCTAAATATATGGGCTTAGGTGAACATTTTTCTGGACCTAAATGCAAATTTTGAAACCAAACATTTTAGTACTAATAAAATTGCATAAAATAAATATTTTCCAAATAAAATCAAATAAACATAGTTTGAGTCAAAATTCAATTTCCAATATTTTTTTTCTGTTTTTGAAGAAGTCATGTTATCTTCTCTCTTTATTTTATCTGTTTTGAAATTATTGGAATTGAAAATTGATGCAAAAAATCAAATTTGATCCAAACCCCACTTTGGAAAAATAAAACATGGGTCTTTTGGGAAACTTCCAACTCTCTCAGTTGGTCCTTGAGTTGCTTAAAGCCCCTTGGATCAATTTCCAAAAAAATGAAGTTTAAAAATGCACAAATTATGAATGCATATGAATGATCTAAATAGTAACATCCAAATTGAAAATTGGGATGTTACACAAACGTTCCGATAAGGATGGTTAAGTTGAAGGGAACTAGGGGGACAATTAATTGCAACATGATTGGCCGGGATCCAACTCATGTCTAAAATGACGTCTGAGCTGAAAGGATGAATTAGTAGGTAACAACTGATGATTGCGAGTATTCGCACACATGTTGAATCAACGGGATCAGAGTGATTTAGATAAGGGATATCAATGATGATTACTTGACATATGAAACTAATCATAATGCAAGCAAGTAAGAAGAATCTCAAAAGCAGTAGGCTGCAAAGGATTTTCGGAAGATCAGATAGCATTTCCAAGTATTTTGGAAAGCATATGAACAACTGGGGATGAACGGACCCCGGTTAAGTGAATTATCCTCAGTGCAAAAAGAAGCTGCAAAGCCGAAGGCACAAAGGATTCTCGGAGCAATGGAGAGTACTAGGTGTACCTTGTAACAATAGGAGCAACTGGGGATGAAGGTACAAGTGGCAGGGATGTTATTCACGGGGATTACCGGTGGTCAGGAACTGCAAGGCAGTGGGCATAGGGTCTCGAGAAACATCGAGGAGTATCCGTCGAATCTTCTGGCGAAGCAAGCGATCATCGGTAATGTCGGGGCTCTCCGGGAGGAAGTGGGTACGAGAGCCTAATGTCAGAGTTAGTAAAATGTTTAACCCGAATAGACGAGAGATCAGAGTCCCAGAGTATAGACAAGGAATAAAAGATCCTAATACCACCCAGTTGGCGACGTGGACCCGTAAGACACACAACCAAGTTAGTAAATTAGTTTTTCGAAGTCTAGACCCAACTTCGGCCAAGGAGTTGGAAAGGGGGGATTTCTACAGGCAGTCGGCTCTGATACCAACTTGTGATGCCCCCGGCTCAATCATGCACTAATCATACACGCAAATGCACACGATCAAGCCTAAGGACTCACGGGAAGATACCACAACACAACTCTAAAACATAAATAAAGTCATACAAGCTTTATATTACAAGCCAGGGGCCTCGAGGGCTCGAATACATAAGCTTGCATAAAAGCGTCAGCGGAAGCATCAGATATCTGAGTACAGATATGAAAGAAAACACAGATAAGCCCTTAGAAAGGCGGGGCAAAACAAAACACTACGATCGAAAGGCGCATGCCTCCTGCCTGGGACCCTCCGATCCTACTCCTGGTCGTCGGCAAGCTCGAAGTAGTAGCCACCCTCGGGGTAGAAGTAGAGATCATCGGTGGGGGCAGCTGTCTCAGGGGCTTCGTCATCTGGTTGAATCAAAAGGATATGGGGGGAAAATAAAGCAAAGCAACCGTGAGTACTCATCCGAAGTACTCAGCAAGCAAGGATCTACACTACATATGCAACAGTATCAAAGAATGGTTGTATATGTGTACTGGGCTGCAGAAATGCCAGAATAGAGAGAAGGCCTAGTCCTATCGAAGACTAGCATCTTCAGAGGTCTTGCAGCATTAGAAGAGTGTAGATTAGCACAGTATAAGTAGTAGAAGTGTTATCAACCTCGGCCAGAGATCCTTTCTCGACTCCCTGCGAGAAAGCAATCCCAGAGCCATACTGTCATCAACCTCGTCCTGAGATCCCTTCTCGACTCCCTGCGAGAAGCAATCCCAGAGCCATAGTATCCAATTCTAGTTGTATCGATCGGGATACAACTCCGAGTGTCCGTTACCGAGGATCCGGCTATGCATAGATTAGTTCTTCCCTGCAGGGGTGCACCAACTTACGAACCACGCTCGCGTAACACTGGTCGGACACACTTTTCCGGGTCATGCCCGGCCTCGGCCAAACGACACACCGCAGCCCTACCTAGAGCTCAGCAGAGAGGTCCCCGCCGGTCTACAACCTAAGCGCTCAGGGGTCTTGGGCCATCGCACTGTGCTCTCCAGGTCATTGCGAGCAGGGTGGATACCAGCGCCAACGGCACGATCCGACCCGCCCACAATGCTGAACTAGACATCTGACAAAGCTTTCGACTGATGCATATGATGCAGAGTGCCCATAACTTTTCCCGCGTGATGGTTAGTGCTATCGTGCAAGAGGCCCACTCGAATCAAATATCCAAATCGTAGTGTGTTGGTAGTGCGGTAACGAGCAGAGACTCACGATCGATGTGACCCCATCGCCCCATCTTGAGGACTTGTGGCAAGGGCTAAGAATGCCCGGCCACGCCTCGTATTCATATCTCGGGCAACCTCCAGGTCAACCCGTCTCCACAACACTCGCCACTTAGGCTCAAGCGGGTACCCCTCAGGGTCGACCCGCCTTTCCAAGTATCCGTGTGTCCATAACATCAGAGGAATCCGAGGTATCACCCTCGTTGGATTCCTACTCGATGTATCTGTCAAGGTGAACTCGGAGGAATCACCCTCGATGAGTTCACACTTGAGGTGTTGCACGACAGCGTCATTATCGGGAGTGGGAAGGAAGAATCACCCTCGATGACCACAACCGATGAACTAACCTACAAGGTTAACATCAGGAGTGCTGACGAGGTATCACCCTTGGCACTCGATAGTAACCCAGTTGTGTCGTACAACTAAGGGGGTGTGATGTGCGGTGCTGGGGCCTGGTCGTCGAGTCTTCCGATGATCCAGCGGGGCAACCGGGACAAGTGGGGTCACTGATAGGTCTCTACCCAGCCTATACTAGACAGTTTAGGATAAGTAGGTAAGGTTTCAATAGCAGGTTACAATAAATAGGCTATGCATCAGAATAGGTTAAACAGTAGCAGCAGCAATTTCTAATGCAAGCATGAGAGAGAAAGAATAGGCGATATCGGTATGCTCAACGGGGGGTGCTTGCCTGGTTGCTCGGCGGCAATGGCAAGGTCGTCAATGGTGTCGCGGACTCCTGAGTTGCGTCGGTCTCGGGAAAAGCGTCTGCAGCAGGGTCTACCGAGAGAGAAGAGGGGTGGAAATAGTAAATATAAAGCAAACAAGAGCATGACATGACAATACGCAGAGCTAGGGGTGTTCGGACGCGGTGCTACACGATATAGGTGAAGAGGGAAAACATCCGGGAATGCTTTCCCGAAGTTTGGCATTTTCGGACAGATGGAACGGAGGGGGACGGTTGCATGTTCGCTATGCTAGTGACGTGTGGCGGATGAACGGACTGCCAATTCAAATTTGTCTCGTCGTTCTGAGCAACTTTCATGTACAAAGTTTTTCGATCTGAGCTACGGATTATTTTATATGATTTTTCAAAGTTTAAACAATATTCTGAAATTACAGATTTATTATTAATTCGAATTATCCAAAAGTAAAATTGTTAAATGCACCCGAATTTGTACCCAGCTGTGGGTACACAGGGGCTGACCTGTGGGGCCAGTCAACTGCCTAGTCAGTAGTTGACTAGTCCACGGTTGACCGGTCAAAGGGGCCAGGGGACCCACGTGTCAGCGACTGCAGCTTAAAATCAGTGTTTTATTTATCTAACCATCCAGATTAATTAGTCGCGGGCCCTACTGTCAGTGCCACTGGGTCAGAGTTAATCGTGTCATTAGCGGCTAACGACGGTGCCACGTCGGCAGCCGGCGATGACCAAACCGACGGCGTACGTGCTCCGTGCGGTCGCTACAGGCGGCGGTTTGACTAGCCGTTGGGCTCTACGGCGAGCTGAACGAGCCGAGCATCCGATGGGGGTTGCGCGAGGCCACGGGGTGGCCTGAGCTCGCCGGAAGCGAGCTCGAGGCGGTGGCCGGAGCCACGGCTTCGTCGGCCTGGGCGCTAGAGAGGGCGGAAAAGGGAGCGGGCGGTGGCGTTGGCTTGTTGTGAAGCTGCAAAGCACGCAGAGGTGCTCGGGTGTGAGCTGCGGCTGCGGTAGCCACGGTGGCGACGAAGCACGGCGGCGACGGGGCTTCGGTACAGGCGAAGAGCGAGCGCGAGCTTGAATCTGAGCACGGGGGGAAGCGAGAAGGAGGCGAGGCTCACAGCGACACGACGACGAGCTCGAGGAGGTCGGGGAGGCGGTGAATCGACGAGGGAGGCCGGCGGTGCAGGAGGTTGAAGACGAGCCCGTTCGCGTCTTCTCGGCGCTCCTCAGCTCGAGTACTTCACTGGAGATGGAGAGGGTGTCGAGGAGGACCGCGGGGACACGCTGGTTCGACGGACAATGGCCGGTGGCCGCGTCATGGCGACGGCACGTCCACGGCAGCATCGGACGTCAGAAAATCTCAAAGGGGGCGAGCTGAAAGAGAAGAATGGGAGGAGCTAGGGTTGTCGCGTGGGGTCACAGGGGATTTGCAGGAGTCCGTAGCACTGTAGGAGTGCGTTGTCGAGCGCGCGCGAGTGGGGGCCAGGTCGTGCATGCGCTGTGCAAGCAATAGCAGCGCGGGAGTGAGCAGGAGGAAGGGGATGACCGCGGTGGGCTGGGCTTGGCTCCTGTGCGGCTGTGGGCTCTAGTGTACCGTAGATCTGGCCCTTTTCTAATTCTTCTTTTCTATTTTCTTTTAGCTACTGTCTTGCATTAATATGAGCTATCAAATGAGTTTAGTAAAATGTGGTAATAGCCAATATAGATACTCTGCATTATTTAGCTCTGCCACAAAAAGTTTGAGCCTTGTATGAATTCATTTGAATTTTATAAAAAATAGAAATGCTTTAAATGGACTATTTTGGCTGCTGTTTTAAATAGGTTAGGGTCATTTAAATGTTCCAATTAATGTTGGTTTCTCCTTGACAAATATCTACTGATTATTTTCTAAATTTTGAACAATTTAGTTTTCATGTTTGAACAACTTTTATTTTTACTTTGTATTTAAATTTCAGTTCAAATTGGAATTTAAAAAGAGATATGAACCCAATGATGATTAAGCACTGTTAATCATGGTGACTTTGCATTAACATGTGGGATTACTGTAGCTAACCACTGGGGGTGTTACACCTACTTCCACCTCTATAAATTCAGAAGAATTCCAAAAACCCTAGGGGAGCAGACGAAACACTTTTTCCGCCGCTGCAAGTCTCTGTTCTCGCGAGATCCCATCTGGAGGCCTTTTCCGGTACTCCACCGGAGGGGGAACTCATCACGGAGGGGCTCTACATCAACCTTGCCGCCTCTCCGATGATGCGTGAGTAGTTCACCATAGACCTACGGGTCCGTAGGTAGTAGTTAGATGGCCCTCTCTCTCTTTATGTTCTCAATACAACGGTCTCCATGATCTTCATGGAGATCCATTCAATGTAATGACTTTGTGCGGTGTGTTTGTTGGGATCCGATGAATTGTGAGTTTATGATCAGATCTATCCTTGTTTTATTTGAGTTCTTCTCTGATCTCTTTTATGCATGATCTAGAATAGCCTTGTATTTCTTCTCCGAAGTTTTGGTTTGGTTTGGCCAACTAGATTGGATCTTCGTGCAATGGGGAGAGGTGCTCGGTAATGGGTTCGATCTTGCAGTGCTCAGTCCTAGTGACAGAAGGGGAATTGACACGCAAGTATTGTTGCCATTAAGGATAACAAGTTGGGATGAATTCTTATTTGCGTTTATCTTGGCTACATCATGTCATCGTCCTTTATGCATTACTTCGTTCTTATGGACTTAATACACTAGATACATACTGGATAGCAGTCGATGTGTGAAGTAATAGTAGTTGATGCAGGCAGGAGTCGGTCTACTTGTTTCGGATGTGATGCCTATATCATGATCATTGTCTTGGATAGCGTCATAATTATTTGCTCTTCTATCAATTGCCCAACAGTAATTTGTTTACCCACCGTATGTTATTTTCTTAAGAGATGCCTCTAGTGAACTCTACGGCCCCCGGGTCTACTTTTATCATAAGATCTATCTTGTTTTCTTATGCAAAAATACCAAAAATATTTGCTGCATATTTTTATCTTTTATTTATTTATCAATCTATCAATCTATCATATACCTTTAATCTCGTTACTTAGCCATTGAGAGATTGACAACCTCTCGTTTGCGTTTGGTGCGAAGGTTTGCGTTTTGTGTGCAGGTGCTGTTTACGTGGTGTTGCGTGGTTCTCCTACTGGATTGATAACCTTGGTTTCTTAACTAAGGGAAATACTTACTCTACTGTGCTGCATCATTCTCTCCTCTTCGGGGATAAAAATCCAACACAGTTTACAAGTAGCAGGGGGGGCTTTGGGGGTGTCCCCCCAAGGTGGGGCGCCTAGAAACAAGGGGGCCTTGTGGGCAACCTTCCCCCTTTTGTGGGGCAATGTTGGTGAGGGGGAGCCCTTTTTTTGGGCTGCCATCTTATTGCCTTCCCCCACCCCTTCCCCTCCTATAAATAGAGGTGGAGAGGTGCCCTCCAACACACACTTGAACTCTCAACACAATGGCATGCAATGATCTGTCTTTCTCTCTCTCTCGCCCTCCACGAAATAGTTTCGTTCTGCTGCAAGGCTGCTTAGTCTCCGGTAGGGATTATTTCTGGGTGGCGAAGCGCTGTAGGATCGGAGACACCGTATGTGTGCAACCCGGTAGAGAGATCGTACGTTCGATCTTATGTTCGACGGAGGAAAAAGTTCTCACGGTTGGGCGGTTGTAAAATCCTAGCTGTGGGAATCTGCACCAACGACCTTCGCCAACTCTTCTTCCACTGTGCTACGAGTTGGTAATGATCAGATCAAACCTGGTATGCATCTTCATAGTGATCCTAGGTTGCTGCATAGGACAATTTTTTTTTGTTTTCTACCACGTATCGCTACGTGTGGGTGTTGCCCCTTTTGGCCTAGCCCAGGGGGTTTGCACCCCAGAACCTTCCGGACATTTCTGAAAGTTTCCAGGAGCCTCCCAAAACCTTTCGCACCTGCCAACAAAAAAACCAAAACTTTTTTGGGCACTTCCGAGACACTCCCAGAACTCCCGAAACCCTTCCGGGACCATCCAGAAAGTTTTCAAAACCATCTGGAACACCTCTGGTACTCATTCTCTCATTCTTTTTGGTCTCCTAGTTCTCATATAAATTACTAATCGTTAAGCATGTGACCCTGCATGTTCGGGAACATGTAGACATGACCGGGAACACCTTCTGGTAAATAATTAATAGCGGGATCTGGACACCCACTACTGGAATTAGCTTATTTGTCGTCTGCTAATTCTTTGCCGTCTACTGGCTGACGGCAAAGAAGGTCTTTGCCGTCCGCTTACGTAAAACGGACGGCAAAGAAATGGCTGATGGCAAAGACCTTCTTTGCCATCAGCCATTTCTTTGCCGTCTGCTAGCGGACGGCAAAGAATCTTTGCCGTCAGCTGGCGGACGGCAAAGAGAGAGGTGGGCCCACTAACGCGCTTCTTAGGAAAAACCTAACGGCCCCCCTCTTTGCCGTCTGCTAGCAGACAGCAAAGAGAATAAAGCGGACGGCAAAGGAGCGCGGACGGCAAAGAGTTGACCTAACTAACGGCCGAGACCCCACCCCGCCCCCCCCCCCCCTCTCTCTCTCTCTCTATTTCTGTCTTCTCTCCCCGACGCCACCGCCACCCGCCGCCGCCCCCGCCACAGCCACCCGCCGCCCCCTCCACCACCCGCCGCGCCCCCTTGCCCGCCACCCTCCCACCCACCGCCCTTCAACCTGTCGCCCCGACCACCCGCCGCCCCTTGCCCACCACCCCACAACAGCCCTTGCCCGTCGCCCGCCCAGTCGCCCCGCACCCTCCCCTGCGGCGCCCCGACCTCCACCGCGTCCCCGCCGCCCCTTCCACATCGGCCAGCCGCGCCGCGGCTTCCAGCGCCCCGCGGTTCGTCTAGCCGCCCCGCCCCCTCCTCTGCATCATCGTCCCCGTCCTGTCCCGCCGCGACCGTCCGGCCTCCCCCTCCACGGGCTGCCACCTCCTCCAGCGGCCGCCATCCCATCCACCGCCCCCCCGCCTCCTCCACCAGCGATCCCCTGCAGGTGAGTTCCCCCCCCCCTTTTTTAGTTTATTTTTTTTAGTTTCTTTTAGTTTAGTTTCTGTTTTAGTTATAGTTTTAGTTTTAGTTTTAGTTTAGTTTTAGTTTCAGTTTAGTTTTAGTTTTAGTTATTTTTAGTTTAGTTTATTTTAGATAGTTTTGTTTTAGTTTAGAAGAAGAAGAAGAGTAGAAGGAGGAGGAGGGAGGAAGGAGGAGGAGGGAGAAGAAGAAAAGAAGAAGAAGATGAAGAAGAAGAAGAAGAAGAAAAAAGAGGAAGAGGAGGAGGAGGAGGAGGAAGGAGGAGGAAAGAGGATGAGAAGAGAAGAAGAAAGAAGAGGAAGAGGATGAGGAGAGAAGAAGAAGAAGAAGAAAGAGGAGAGGCGAGAAGAAGACCGAAGAAGAAGGGAGAAGAAGAAAGAAGAGAAAAGAAAGAAAAGGAGAAAAGAAGAAAGAAGAAGAAGAAGAAGAAGAAGAAGAAGAAGAAGAGAGAAGAAGAAGAAGAAGAAGAAGAAGAAAGAAGAAGACACCCTGACACCCCGACACCCCGACCCCGACACCCCGACACCCTGACACCCCGACCCCGACACCCAGACACCTGACACCACACCCCGACCCACACCCCGACCCCGGACACCGACACCCTGGACACCCCGACCCCGACACCCGACACCCTGACACCACGACGACACCCCGACACCCTGCACCACACCCCGACCCAAACCCCGACCCCGACCCCGACACCCCGACACCCCGACCCCAACACGACACCCGGCACGCCAAGACCCGACCCCGCCCCCACGACACCCCCACACCCAGCACACCCACCCCGACACCCTTGACACCACACCCCGATCGACCCCGACACCCTGACACCACACCACACCCCGACCCCGACCCCGACCCCAACGGGGTCATATATTTGTGAATTATGAGTTAGGTCGTATATTTTTCAATTTTGTTATGCAAAACATCATATATATTTGTGTTGATCGGGTGTATTTAAATGTGCAGTAGTTTCGTCGCTGCGAGGGTGTGCTATTTGACGACCTCCCTGTGCGTTCGACGAGCTCTGCCCCTGCGTTCGTTGGTGAGCACAAATGACATCTCCTCCCCCTTCATTTGCTCTGTCCCGGTCTTCGTGCCGATGAAACTTGCTAGCTATAGGGGTCAATCATCAGTATGCGTAACCACTATGCGTCTCCCGTTCGAAAGGGTTACATCTATAAATATGCATGCATTTGCATATTTATAATCATGATTCTTTCGAATTGTCCAACGTTATCCATGGACAGCCCGAGTATGTGTAGATTGGGTTCGTTTTCCCATATGCTCTGCTCCGGATCCGATGCAGAATTTCGTCAGTGCCTCCCTGTTGTTCTCCGGGTACACATCTTCTCTGCTTATTGCCGAGACATGTATCAGGAGAACAGCGGGGAGGTGCTGCCGAAATTTTGCGTCGGATCCGGAGCAGAGCATGGGAAAACGAACCCAATCTACACATACTCGGGTGGGATTAGGACCTATCTTTACCTATTAGCGTGTAGGTTGCATGGACGTAATAAAACTGACAAACTCCATTAACTGATGGATATGGTTTGCTTAATTATGTATATATTTCTTGTGTGTCCAGTAGGAAGTCAATATGAGTGATCATGCGTGGATGTACACCGGTTACACTAGTCAGAAAGTTTGGACCGAGGAATGGTTAACAAAAACCAAGGGGTTTGTTAGAGCCGCATTTGCAAATGGCCAGAAATTAAGCTGGTGCCCCTGTGTCCGGTGTGACAACTATAAAATGAGGGACGAGCTTGAAATGAGTAAAGACCTGCAGAAGTTTGGTTTTACGCCTGGTTACAGGGTTTGGACATTACATGGTGAGTCTGCCCAACGTGCCAGAGCCGAGGTGGTTCGTCGTCGCACCGACAAGCATGGTACCGGGATGGAAGACATGGTGCAAGACTTTGACATTGCTCGGGACTCGGACGAGGAGATGGAGGAATCTGCAAAGGCCTTCACTGAAATGTTGGAGTCCTCAAAACGTCCTCTCCACGAGCACACTGAGCTTTGTTAGCTGGATGCAATCTCACAAATAATGGCTTTGAAGGCTCAATTCAACTTGCGCAGAGAATGCTACGATGCAATGATGACAGTATTCGGACGATTTCTACCCAAAGGCCATGTGCTACCTCCAAACCTGTACCAGTCAGACAAAATCCTCCGTGCTCTTAAGATTCCCTATGAGAAGATACATGCCTGTGAGAAAGGATGTGTCTTATTTAGGCTTCAGTATGAGGACTTGAACTATTATCCCATTTGCAAGTCTTCTAGGTATGTTGTGGTAGACAACGGTATGGGTGAGAAGACGCAGACCAAAATACCCGTTAATGTTCTTTGGTATATGCCAATCGTACCAAGACTTCAACGTCTTTTCATGGTCCAAGAGACGGCCAGACAGATGACATGGCACAAAACGGGCAAAAGAACCGAACTAGATGCAGATGGGAATGTGATGATGGTGCACACATCGGATGGTGAAGCGTGGAAGCGCTTCGATGCATTACATAAGGAAAGAACGGCAGATCCAAGGCATCCTCGAGTCGCCGTCAGCACGGATGGGTTCAGTGTGTTTGGTCAGACTGCAGCCCAATACAGTTGTTGGCCCGTGTTTGTCATTCCACTCAATCTCCCCCCCCCCCGGGCAGATTATGCAAAGAAAGAACATTTTCCTGACGTTGATAATTCCAGGGCCCAACTATCCGGGAAAGAATATGAATGTGTACATGTAGCCGCTTAAGGACGAATTGCAAGAAGCTTGGGATAATGGGTTCAAGACATACGACGCCTTTAGCAAACGGAGGCTAGTGGCCCTACTGATGGTAGCGAGGACACCTTTTCAGATGATAGCTACAACGACGACGAGCTGGTTGAGAAGGGCAAGAAGGTCTACAAGCGTGGCTGTACAAAGCTCCCGCCCGTGCCGACGACCCCCGACCAGAGGTGGTTGATTACGCCTAAAGGGTTGAAGTAAGTGCATTTACTATTTTTTAACCTTTTGCCTTCATGTTCCTTCAAATTAATATCTAATGCGTTGGCCTTGTCATACTGCAGAGGCTGGGTACACCCCCGTGGTGTCCGCAGGCCCAACCAGGTCCTTGGTGTGCTTTGCCGGGAGCACTTCCCTGGGTGGGTCACGTTTCCCGGTGAGGGTCAGGTTCCACAGCTAGCACTGAGCTGGGAGCTGTACTCGGTTACCCCGGCCCCGCCGGAGGAGATGGACGCCGGTGTCTTGTGCGAGACGGTGGCCGACATTGTGTTCCGTCGGTTTTGGGTAATTTCTCCTTTACAGAATTAAAAATCAACACTACCTAGTGATTGTACTAATTAGTGTTGTCTTGTTTGATTTTAGACCTTCTACAGGGTTTCAGAGGGAGAGCAGGAGGCCGCGTCTATGGTTGTCGAAACCGAGTGCAAGCACCTACTTCAGAACTTACGGCACGAGGCTCGGGTGCAGGCCGTTCGAGACTACTACGCCTCGAAGGGTATTAGGAGGGCCAAGAAGAAGTGTCGCGGCAAGTTTCTGAGTAAGAAGAAGTACATGCAGGTAATTACCTATTCTTAAGGCCTTGAACTTAGTTTTCTTGATTTGATTCGTTGGCGTAGCGCTGAAATTTCTCTTGACTCACTTAGGTGCCCCCGAGATGGTGTGTGGATAAGATGGACTGTTGGGAGGCGTTGGTGGATGCGTGGTGCTCTCCCCAATGGCTAGTCGAACACCATAGGGCCAAGGATAAGCGCGACCAAATGGAAGGTGTGCCACACCATCAAGGGAGCTCCAACCTGTTTGAGTACGGAGATAACTGGGTATGTGGTTTGCTACATGTTTCATTCTTCATGCTAGCATTTATCCCTTCCAAAATGACTTAATATGCTTAGTTAGTTAAAAAATGGCATATTGGATAGTTCATTTATGACATAATGAGCTCTAAAATGACATAATAACCTTAGATAGCTCTATAAAATAACTAAATATGCTTTAGTTAGTTAAAAATGGCATAACTACTTAGGATAGCTAAATAATGACCTAAACTAATCTTAGCTAGTTCATTTATGACATATTTAGCTCTAAAATGACATAATAACCTTAGATAGCTCTATAAAATGACTTAATATGCTTTAGTTAGTTAAAAAATGGCATAACTACCTTCGATAGCTCAATAACGACCTAAACTAATCTTAGCTAGTTCATTCATGACATAATTAGCTCTAAAATGACATAATAACCTTAGATAGCTCAATAGAATCCCTAAATATGCTTGAGTTAGCTAAAAAATGGCATAACTACCTTGGATAGCTCAATAATGGCATAATTAGCATACTTTGGTCAAAAATGGCATAATAATCTTGGTTACCTCGAAAATGACCTAAACTTAGTTTATTTTCCTTGAAAATGACATAATAACCTTACTTAGCTCCAAAATGACCTATTTACATAGCAATATCATTCTTCATGCTAGCTTGAGCCCTTAACTAATATTTTGTTCCTCTCTCTCAGGCGCACCACCACAAGAAGCCTGTGCCAAATCTGTTCGACCTCTATGGCATGGCCCATATGGCCCCGTACAAGAAGGCCAAGCCATTCACGGAGTCTGACCTAAATCATCCAGAGAGCTTCACCAACATCTCCTCCCACCACAAGCTTGTGAAGTACAGAGACGAGGGGAAGGCGAGGAAAGGGGAGGACTTTAACCCGAGCCAGGATCCTTTTGATACAGAACTGGTGATGATATCTGGTGGCGGGAGGTCCCATGGCTCCGTAGCCATTGGTGATGGACTGATACATTGTCCTAGGACTCTCCCGCATATCAAGAAGCGCCAGAGTAGCTCTGATCCTGAGATAGCGCCTCGTGCACGGCCCGCGGAGCTCCCCATGGCAGTTAGTTATATGGACTCTCTCAGCTTTCCTCCATTACATTGCGTGTGCGTCCGTCGATGATTACAATGCTAACAAGGAGTGGTGTGTTGCAGGCCTTGGTTGAGAAAGAGAGATTGAACACCCAGGCGCTTTTGGAGGAGGCAAAAAGGGAGGCGGCGGAGAGGGAGAGGGAGTTGGAGGAGAGGACGGCTAAGCTGTTGGAGGAGAAGAGGAACCGGAATGAGGCGTCTAACCGGGACCTATATGTGCTCATCGTGGTACGTTTCTCGTGCATATTAGCCCAATCATGCACGTAATGTTCGCATTACTAACTAATATGATTGACTCGTGAGAACCAAATGTGCAGACCATGTGCGAGAAAAACGGTCAGCCCCCTCCGCCGATGCCCCAGATTGCTCCGGCGACCACGGTGAGTTTGATTTGAATGGTCGTTAGTTACTAGTATTCACATTTCAGTTTGCATCATGCTAACGAGACATTATTGGAAATGATCTTTGGTGCAGCATGGCTCCCGACAAGCATCGACCAATCATTCTGCGTCTGCCAATGGCGGAACCCCAACCGGTCCTTCACCTTCGTCTGCCACTGGCGCAGCCCCGACCATTCCTACACCTCCGTGATAACAGTATTTTTCTTCTTATTTAGCCTGTTTAGTCCATTTTTGACATAATTTAGCCTATTTAGTCCACAAATGACATAATAAGATGAAGAAAATCAAGGAAGAGGAAGGAAAGAAGGAATAGGAAGAAAAGAAGAAGAAGAAGAGGAAGAAGAAGTTCTTCTTCTTCTTCTTCTTCTTCTTCTTTTCCTCCTCTTACTTGTTTTTATTCGTAAATGGCATAATAACCATGCTAACCTCATAAATGTCATATACTTAGCTTGTTGTCCTCTAAAATGACACAATAAGCTTAGTTAGGTCAAAAATGGCATAATTAGCTAGGTTAGCTCAAAAATGACCAAGTTTAGCTAGGTTAGCTCCAATATGATCCATTTAACCTATGTTAGCTCCAAAATGACCTATTTGCCTAGCTTAGCTCTAAATTGACCTACACACTTAGCATTTTTACCTACCTTAGCCCAAAAATGGCATTTTTGCCTACATTAGTTAGAAAAGAAGAAGATAAATAATAGGATAGGAGAGAAAGAAAGAGAAGATAAATTCTTCTTCTTCTTCTTTTCCTCCTCTTCCTTTTCTTCTAGCTAGTCTTCTTCTTCTTCTAACTTACATCTTTCCCAATTTGCAGATTTGCTTTACATGAGGAAGCTTGGATTCATGGAGTGTACTATTCTTCTGGTGCTTCCTTTTGTTTATGAAAACTTGTTTGGATATGTATGTCTATATGGATATGTTGTTGGAAACTTGTTTCTGGTTATGTATGTATATATGGATATGTTGGACTTTGTTGAACTATGTTGTTGGATATATATGTTGGGTTTGATGAAATATGTTGTTGGACATGTTGTTATATGTTGTTGGATATGTATGCATGTATATCTGTGTGTGAAATCCTGTCAAATTAAATGAATTCAAATAAAAACAGGGGATATATAGCCTCTTTGCCGTCCGCTAGCGGACGGCAAAGAGGACACGTGGCAGCCACCTGTAGAAACTGGGAACACTGGTTGCCTATTTTGGTCACTTTGCCGTCTGCCAGCGGACGGCAAAGAGGTTTGAATCTTTGCCGTCCGCTGGCGGATGGCAAAGTGACCAAATAGGACTGGCAAACAGGGCCAGCTATGCCGTCTGCTGGCGGACGGCATAGCTGGCCACGTGGCAGCTTCTCAGTGCTGGCCGAGCTGAGCTCTTTGCCTTCTGTCAGCAGACGGCAAAGAGCTTTGCCTCTTTGCTGTCCGCTGGCGGACGGCAAAGAGCGCCGTTAACCCGCTAACGGCTCTCACCCCACCCCACTGCCGTCCATGATCTTTGCCGTCTGCTGGCCTCCGACGATGGACGGCACAATACTTTGCCGTCCGTTTCCAAGAAGCAGACGGCAAAGTAGGCCTTTGCTGGCACTCGTTCAGCCGGACTGTTTGCCGTCCGCTGGCTGACGGCAAATCATTTTGCCGTCCGGCATGTATGCCTTTGCCGTCCGCCATGGCAGACGGCAAAGAAGCTGATCCCAGTAGTGTATGTGGTGCTTTGGCTCATCGTATGATGTATTCACTTCCTTATCTTTTCTTTTTCTCGACCTGGTAGACATGTCCTTCACATAGAAAACCTGCGCCACATCATTGGCTTGGACGAATGGTTCGTCTGCGTACGCAAGATTGTTGAGATCCACTGTTGTCATTCCGTACTGTGGGTCTTCCGTTACCCCGCCTCATGTCATATTGACCCATTTGCACCAAAACAAAGGGACCTTCAAACCACGTCCATAGTCAAGTTCCCATATCTCCTCTATGTAACCATAATATGTGTCCTTTCCCCTCTTGGTTGCTGCATCAAAGCGGACACCACTGTTTTGGTTGGTGCTCTTCTTATCTTGGGCGATCGTGTAAAATGTATTTCCATTTATCTCGTACCCTTTGAAAGTCATTATATTCGAAGATGGTAACTGGGACAGCAAGTACAGGTCATCTTCAACAGCGGCATCATGCATGGCACGTGTCTGCAACCAACCGGCGAAAGTCCCCGTTTGTTCACGTGTAATCCAGTCATCAGACTGCTCCGAGTGTTTGGAGCGTAGAATATTCTTGTGTTCCTCCATATACGGAGCCACCAAGGCGGAATTTTGTAGAACTGTGTAGTGTGCTTGAGTGAGAGAATGCTCGTCCATACATATTATTTGTTCCGGTCCTAGCGTGCCATTTCCACCCAGTCTGCCCTTATGCCGCGATTCAGGAACACCAATCGGCTTAAGGTCAGGAATAAAGTCAATACAAAACTCAATGACCTCCTCATTTTCATGGCCCTTGGAGATGCTTCCTTCTGGCCTAGCACGGTGATGAACATATTTCTTTAAGACTCGCATGAACCTCTCAAAGGGGAACATATTGTGTAGAAATACAGGACCCAGAACGTTAATCTCTTCGCATAAGTGAACTAGGACGTGCGTCATGATGTTGAAGAACGATGGTGGGAACACCAACTCGAAACTGACTAGACATTGCCAAATCATTCTCTAACCTTGGTATGATTTCTGGATCGATTACTTTCTGAGAGATTGCATTGAGAAATGCACATAGCTTCACAATGGCTAATCGAACTTTTTCCGGTAGAAGCCCCCTCAATGCAACCGGAAGCAGTTGCGTCATAATCACGTGGCAATCATGAGACTTTAGGTTCTGGAACTTTTTCTCTGCCATATTTATTATTCCCTTTATATTCGACGAGAAGCCAGACTGTACCTTCATACTGAGCAGGCATTCGAAGAAGATTTCCTTCTCTTCTTTGGTAAGAGCGTAGCTGGCATAACCCTGATGTATGTTGTCTTTTCCGTGCATACGTTGCTGGTCCTCCCGTACCTCCGGTGTATATTTCATCTTCCCATACACGCCCAAGAAGCCAAGCAGGGTCACGCAAAGATTCTTCGTCACGTGCATCACATTGATTGTAGAGCGGACCTCTAGGTCTTTCCAATAGGGCAGGTCCCAAAATATAGATTTCTTCTTCCACATGGGTGCGCTTCCGTCAGCGTCATTCGGAACAGATTGTCCGCCAGGACCCTTTCCAAAGATTACCTTCAAATCCTTGACCATATCATGTACATCATCACCAGTACGGTGGCGAGGCTTCGTCCGGTGATCCGCCTCACTTTTGAAATGCTTGCATTTCTTTCTTACGGGATGCATGCTCAGAAGAAATCGACGATGTCCCAGGTACACATTCTTCTTACAATTATCCAAATATATACTGTCGGTATCATCCAAACAGTGCGTGCATGCGCGGTATCCCTTGTTTGTCTGTCCTGAAAGGTTACTAAGAGCAGCTCAATCATTGATTGTCACAAACAGCAACGCATATAGGTCAAATTCTTCCTGTTTGTGCTCATCCCACGCACGTACACCTTTTCCATTCCACAGCTGTAAGAGTTCTTCAACTAATGGCATTAGGTACACATCAATGTCGTTGCCGGGTTGCTTAGGGCCTTGGATGAGCACTGGCATCATAATGAACTTCCGCTTCATGCACACCCAAGGAGGAAGGTTATACATACATAGAGTCACAGGCCAGGTGCTATGATTGCTGCTCTGCTCCCCAAAAGGATTAATGCCATCTGCGCTTAGACCAAACCATACGTTCCTTGCGTCACCTGCAAAGTCCTCCCAGTACTTTCTCTCGATTTTTCTCCACTGTGACCCGTCAGCGGGTACTCTCAACTTCCCGTCTTTCTTACGGTCTTCTCTGTGCCATCGCATCAACTTGGCATGCTCTTTGTTTTGGAACAAACGTTTCAACCGTGGTATGATAAGAGCATACCACATCACCTTGGTAGGAATCTTCTTCCTGGGGCGCTCGCCCTCGACATCACCAGCGTCATCGCGGCTGATCTTATAGCGCAATGCACCGCATACCGGGCATGCGTTCAAATCCTCGTACTCACCGTGGTAGAGGATGCAGTCATTAGGGCATGCATGTATCTTCTGCATCTCTAATCCTAGAGGGCAGACAGCCTTCTTTGCTTCGTACGTACTCTCGGGCAATTCGTTGTCCTTTGGAAGCATCTTCTTTAACATTATCAGCAACTTTCCAAATCCCTTGTCAGATACACCATTCTCTGCCTTCCATTGCAGCAATTCCAGTGTGGTGCCCAGCTTTTTCTTGTCAGCTTCGCAATTCGGGTACAACAATTTCTTGTGATCCTCTAACAGGCGCTGCAACTTCTTCTCCTTTTCACTTGCGCAGTTTCTCTTTGCATCGGCAATGGCCCGACCTAGATCATCAGCGGGCTCATCTGATGCCTCTTCTTCAGCTTCTTCCCCCATTGTTGTACCATCGTATTCAGGGAACCCATGGCCAGGATAGCTGTCGTCGTCCTCTTCTTCTTCCTTGTCTTCCATCATAACCCCTCTTTCTCCGTGCTTGGTCCAAACATTATAGTGGGGCATGAAACCGGCCTCAAACAGGTGGACGTGAATGGTTTTTGACTTAGAGTAACTCCGATCATTCTTACAGCCAGCACATGGACAAGACATAAAACCATCCGCCCGCTTGTTTGCCTCAGCCGCAAGCAGAAAAGTTTGCACGCCATTAGCGAACTGAGGAGAGCATCGGTCATCGTACATCCATTGCCGGCTCATCTTCATTACACAGCACCGAATAGACCAAATTAATACAAGTTCATACAACACTTATTCTCATAAAACAAACATACAAATAACTCTCTAGCTAAAGCATTTAAATGCAACAACAAATGCGATCAAGATGGCAACTAAGGTAACAATTAATTGATCCAACAGCATAATGATACCAAGCCTCACTATCAATGGCTTATTTTCTAATCTTTCTAATTTTCAAGCGCATTTTCTCCATCTTGATCTTGTGATCATCGACGACATCGGCAACATGCAACTCCAATTCCATCTTCTCCCCCTCAATTCTTTTCAATTTTTCTTTCAAATACTCGTTTTCTCTTTCAACTAAATTTAACCTCTCGACAATAGGGTCGGTTGGAATTTCCGTTTCACATACCTCCTCGATAAAAATATCTATGTCAACTTGATGGGCATAATTTGTCATAAAAACGAAATGCAACAAATAGTTATAAAAGAGAATATACCACATCCGAATCATAACCCGGACGAGGGCCGACGGGGACGGATATCAAAACCATGGCACTATGTATAACAAACAACGTACGGGTAAGATAATTATACAAGTAACTATATATCTAAATCACACAAACATGATTTTTTTTATATAAAAAAGATAAGAACAAGAAGCTCACCACAAGGTGGTGCCGGCGACGGGACTGTGCGGGCGATCGACGGTGGTTAGGATGGAGACGGGAAGGCACTAAGTAAACCACACCTACATATGCAAACTAAGAGTTATTTTGACCTCAAATTGCATATAAATCAAATACTACCACATATAATTCCTCCCAAAATAAAACCCACAAATCACTATACTTATAGAGCATTGCAAGAGCTAATCTAGCAATGAGAGATGAAAGGACAAAGTTGCCAACCTTTGTGATCACTTGGATGGATGGGCTGCCTTCAAATCTTCACAAATTTTGGTAAAAATAGAGTGTGAGCTCGAGAGGAAGAGAAAGAAAACAGAGGAGAGGAAAGGGGAAGAACAGAGCGCTTGGGCTCGACGAAGGGGTTTATATAGGATGGCCTTTAGTACCGGTTCGTCTAACCAACCGGTACTAAAGGTGCATCTCTAGTCCTGGTTCGTGGCATGAACCGGTACTAAAATTGTTGGTGGGGCCCCAGCCTGACAACAGCATGCCGCCACCTCTTTAGTACCGGTTCGTGGCACGAACCGGTACTAATGAGCGCCGCCCGCCTAGTCGTTGGAACCGGTACCATTAGTGCCGGTTCAGTTACAAACCGGAACTAATGTGCTTCACATTAGGCCCTTTTTCTACTAGTGCCAATTGGTTTTGCTATTTTTCTCAAGTTGTTGAGAAATAACTATTTCTATGTCAACACTAAAAATCGTCTGATCTGAACATTAAAATTTGTGCAAGTACAAATGGATGAGAAGAGCAAACCACTTTAATCACTTCGCTTAGGAACCAAAAGAGAGGGGATATATAGAGAAAGAGTTCATGAGCTCACTCGCGCGCATTTGTACATATGGGATAATGCGTGCATCCATTTTGAAATGAAAAAAGGTCCGTTGTTTACTTCAAAGTGCCTTGCCGTCCGAAACCACTGTTAAAACCCACATCGGGGGGTTAAGATGAATTTTGAGGAGGAAAGAAGTATATTTTTGGTCCCTTAATTATTGTTGAGTCTAAGTTTGATCCCTCAAATTTGATTCCAGAATTTCTTGGTTCCTCAAGTGCCAAACCGTCTAGATTGAGTCCCTTGCTTCACCACGGTTTTTTATGATGCTGTGGCGGCGACTTCACACACATGGCAACTGTGTTAGCATAGAAGCTTGACAAAATCAGAAAAAGAAAAATAGTGGAAATGAAAGTGGAAATAAATAAACAAGTCAAAGCTTGGGAGTGCTAATTGGGGAAATGAAAACACTATTATATTCTATTTTTTATTTGGTGTCTTATTTTTACCTTTTTCCTATTTTTTCTTGTAAATATGTATTTTTTAGAAGATGTTTTTAATGGATTTGTAGTCCCCTATAACAATTTTGTTGTATGAGTTTCTAAATTTTCTATGAATTTTAATTTCGCTTTCCCTAGAAAACTTTGAATTTCCACCATTTTCTTGATTTTTCACGTCGCTTTTAATGGAGCAAGGGACCAAAATCTAGATGGTTTTGAGGGCCGAGAGACCAATAATTTCTAATATTAGAGTTGAGGCACCATACGTAGACTAAGTGCCTGTTTGACTGAGAGCTAATTTTACTAAACTTGTGTGAACTTAGGTGTATAAATTCTTAGCTACACTTTGGTGACTGAGAGAATCTTGCCATACTTTTCGAGAGTAAGACACATGCGGCACAGTTATCACAAAAAAGAACCTTATCTAAGGTGTGATTAGAATTAAACGCTCACCTAACTTGATCAAATTTGCCCACATATGACAAAGTTTTGCTGGAAACCAAATAGCCCCTAGGACAATAAAGACACAAATTTTATTTTATTTTAGGAGTAAAAGGAGCACGGAAAATAGCTGATGGGGAAAAAGGCAGTACTTCTAATGTACTATATACCCTAGCTCACTCCAGTCTAATCCATTCACTCGATCATTTCATACGACGGTCGAATTAATCGATCACCCATGAGATGAAGGTAGTACGTAGGTCTCTTAAGTGCCAATCCGTCTAGATTGAGTCTCTGGCTTCACCGTGGTTTTGATGATGATGTGGAGGCGATTTCATGTACATGGCAGCCGAGTTAGCATAAAAGCTCGACAAAATCAGAAAAAAGAAAAAGGAGGAACTGAACGTAAAATTAAATAAATCAATCAACTTTTTTAAAGAAACACCGATTACAACGTAGACGCACACACGCACACACTCACACTCGCTAACACAACACCTACTGAGGACCGGATCGGAATTGCGGAGCTTCAAGATTGACGAAGTCACCACAGACGCCTTGCTATCAACGGAAATGTTGCCTCCCACTAAGAGAATAATCCACATTATTGAGACATCAAAGCATCAAACGTGAGGTTTGATCCCTGATGGCCTGGGGTACCACCGCCCTCCTAATCATCCAACCATTGATTGTTCCTCAGATAAATCAAACGAAAAACAGTGGAATGACAATAATACCTCTGTCCTGGTTTATTAGTCCCCCATGTAATTTGTGCTAAATTTTGACTGAAGATTTAACTGACAAAATGTTAGTGCATGTCAACAAAAACTATATCGTTCGATTCGTATTTGAACAGAGTTTTCAATGATATAATTTTTTGTGACATGCATGAGTATTTTGTTAGTTAAATTTATGGTCAAAATTTGGCACTGATTACAATGAGGACCAATAAACCAGAACGGAGATAGTATGACCAAGCCCACTGTACACTGTCTATTTTTTTAGGCACGTACACTAGTCCATTCACGCGATCATTTCATACAACGGATAAAATGGCAATCTAATTAAGGTACTACACCCTAGCCCACTCTAGACTAGTCCAGTCAACTCGATCATTTCATACGACGGTCGAATTAATGGATCACACGTGAGATCGAGGTACCTACGTAGGTGCCACTAGCTCTTCTTTTAATATGTTTTGAGATAGCTTAGACTACCCACAGTGGAAGTAACATATATGGTAACATCACACATATCTAGATAAAATAGATGATGTGACAATCAATTAATAAAGAAAGAAAGGCATGTAGAGTAGTAACATAGCTAGTTACTAGTACTATGAGTAACATCACACATACCAAGGCAAGATAAATCTATAACCTAATAAATGAAGTGTTGCATGACACCACACATATATTATTCTCATTGTAGAGGTGGTAACATAGACTAGCAACGTATGCATGTTCTAAGTTACTACCCTACTACCCATTGTGACTACTCATGCCGAACAGTGGTGCCACCAGCTTTTGAAGGAGTGTTCTTGAGGAAGGCGCGCGTGTCCGTCCAAGACGGGGACGTGCTCCTTATCCGCACGCAGTCCAAGGCGACCGACTGACAAAAGAGAGCACCGCGGTCAGTTCGCTTAGAAAGTGAAAGGGAAAGGGACACAGGTTGTGCCTACTTGTGGTGTGAAACGGCGCGACCAACGCGACTACGCGTGACAGATAGACTAAGCAGAGTGTGAAACGGCGTGACCAGCGCGACGCGCATTACAGATTGACTAAGCACATCCAGTGGCATTTGTTCCCTCGATAGATCGTACTTTGGTATACGTACATGCAAAGTGAGGGGGCACTTTACTTGCGCGTCAATTCTCAGAAAGTCTACTCTCCGTCCACGACGCCTATCCGTTCTGTCGTTCTGTCCCAATAGGCCAAGACCCCAAGCATACCCATTCTGCCCTGAATGGTGAATTGCTGCAGCTGGTTTTTTTTTTTTTTTTTTGAAACCGACGCAAAAGTTTTGCCTTTTTCATTAATTAAGAAGAAGATTGTTGCCCAGTTAATTAATGAAAAACTAGGAAAAACCGATACATTCAGGGCCAAGCCCACTCAAAGCCCACTCATGTCGACGATGCAACGAACACACCAACTGAGCACACACAAACCAATGTGGAACCCGCTGCGCCGATCTAGCCAGCCTCCCATCACTGCCGAAGAGAAGTCACGACTACTATGGGAGGAGCAGACCCGGGACGCTCCTGCGGAGATGAAGAAGCCTGCAATCCACAAGACCATGCGTCGGTACTGAAAACCAGCAAATCACTTGATAGGGTTGCTCATGGGGCGGAGTACGCATAGAGGATCAGAATAGGGTGCACACGAGACGAGGATTTACCCAGGTTCAGGCCCCTCACGATGGATGTAATACCCTATATCCTGCATGTCTGATTGTATTGATGGTGTCTCGTATGAGAGATGTTGAGGGTGCCTATCGGGAGGCCCCTACCTTCCCTTATATAGGTGGACGAGCGGTAAGGTTACATGGGCCCGAGTCGGTTTACATGGTAGAGTCCTATTAGATCTACTAGGTACATGTCTTGGAGTACAAGTTGATGGCGCCTTCTTGAGGCCAGTCCTAGGGGGGCGGACCTGGGAGGCCGGTCCTGGGAGACCAGACTTCTGGGAAGACTTCTGGTGAGGCCGGTCCTGGGAGATTGGACTTCTGGGGAGGCCGGACTTCTAGGAGGCCTGTCCTTCTGGTCTGCTGGTGTATCCCCGGTACATGGCACCGTCACCATGCATGAAATGCGACACCCGATACACCCACGACCAACACCACATGACACCTCGTCGCCCACATCACATGACGTCAACACCCGCAACACTGTCAAACTCTCGAGGCCGCCACCCCGACTTCCAGCCGCTCCGCCGCGCCCAACGCGGTCCACCGACACCATCTTCCGGGGCCGCCGCCCCAACATACCACTGCTCGCTCTCGAGCTACAATGCCGCACGACTCGACCACCCGCAGCCCACGCCTGCACATGGCAACCGTCCGCAGACCATGGCCGTCGCACTAACTCACCCGGGGACGCATAAAGTCCGACCGCCTCCTTTCTGGGGCGCGTCGACTGAGCCGACAACCTCGCTGTACCTACAGCCCGAGGCCGCCACTCGCACCATGCTGAGCCGCAACCCCACCCCATAGGGTTGCCCCCGATGCCGCATAGTTCCCCGAGGCTGCCGCCTCGGCTTACCCACATCAACCACTCAGGGCCGCCGCCCGGCATCCACCAACCTCAACGTCGGAAGAATGCATTCAACAGTAGCAGACAAGCCCTCCAAGGCGACGCCTCCAAGGAGGAATCGACGCAAACGTCATCGTCGCCTGCTCCAGCATCCCAGAGCTAGGGATTTCTCCCAGAAAGACCAATTACCCCTGTGCGGGGGGAGGAAACGGATCTCCTCGACAATGCCTCCAAAATGGAAAAACGACGCCCAAGGCATCGCCGTCGTCGGTCCTAACCAAAGAAGAGCAAGGCTTTCACCCAGAACTCCTCCGTGCCTCCCGAGGATGGGGGAAGCCAAACAAACTGGGATATCGAAGTGCCTAGCTCGCCCGAGCACTGCATGCTACACGAAGCCTCCACGCCGCCGTCCGCCAAGCACCACCTCGCTACGCAGCCACCGCAGCACCTCACGCCACGATGGTTGCCATCACGATCCCCCGGCTGACCAAATATGTGCACAAGGCGCCAGATCTGCATACCCGGCCTCCACGACGGCCATCGCCATCGACCTCGCCTTCCGGGGCCGCCTCACCGGCGTCCTCCCCTCGCCATCACGACCGGCCTGCCCCGAGCTAGTAGCATCCACACGCCCACCTACGCTACCGGTAGCGCCGACCTTGCCAGGGGGAGCACCATCCCCACGACCAACAGCCGCCGAGGACCGCCAGACCGGGGACGGGAGCCTCGCCGACTGCTCTGCTTTGGCCCTCTAAACTATACTCGTGCTCAGGTCGACGATGGATCTAGATCGACGAATTACGTACGGTGATCCTGGATATACGTTGTGTATATCAGTGGAGCAGCTGACTTGCAACCGGGCGTGCACACACTATCGCAAATATACTTCTTTTTTTTTGCGAATTATGTCAAGCACGTACCAAAAGTTTCTTGAGTACTGTTTTTACAGCACACATCAAGGTTTATCCAGATGATATATGATGAGAAAATAAACAATAATTGAGTACTTTTTTGAACACAGTACAGACACAAGCGCTCATATATATGCGCATACACCCATCCCTATGAATGCACACACGCACACCCTACCCTATGAGCACCTCCGAAAGACTGAGCCGGCATATCATCTTGAAATTTACGAAGTCACCATAGGCACCTTGTCGTCGACGGGAACGTCTCCTTCCACTGAATGCGCATCGCCGGAAATCCTGAAATAAATTCAGGAATAAATGCGAGCATCAGGACTTGAACCCTGGTGGGCTGGAGATACCACAGTCTCTCTAACTATCCAACCACAGGTTGGTTCGCAACAATAATTGAGTACTTGACCAGAACAGCCAAGTCCAACGATGAAGTATCTGTCTGGGTAAACGGCACTCACCGGTCATCAGTTTACCACCGCCCCATGGACCTCTTTATTTTTCTATAGATTCTCAAAACAAATAATTTTAAAACCAGCATAAATGTGAGGACGGATCCTCACCCCTCCATTGGTTGTACGTCTACAACATCCTAATTATACGTCTCATGTGGTTTAATATTGATTTGACTGCATTTTATTAGGTTTCCTGTGTTTTTTTTTGTTCCTGTGAACCAAACATGTAAGTTTACAAAAATCTTGTGTTTTTCAGTCCTCCGTTCATCATATGCATACCTTTACTATTATTCCCATGTTTTCCCTGTTCCTACGTTTCCATGATCTCAAAGAGACCCTCAAAACCACTCCCCCTCCCCACTCCCCCCCACAAACCACCGTCACCAAAAAAAAAACAATTGGCTATTCGCCTGATATTCGAAATGCATTTTTTGTTGCTGTCACAAACTTCGCAAATTTCTAAATTTACACCGCGCTATGGTCAACATGCATGCAGGCTCCTAAAATTTGGTTGAAAAAACATGACTATATATAGTATGCCCTTCACAAAAAACTGAAAAAGGAACACACTCGTCCATGTGCTAACTACATGTTGTCGAAGCTTTAAAAAATTAAATGTCTCCACAATTTTTGGCGGTAAGAAAAGTAAAATTTGAGGTGTGGGGGTAGACATCCAATCGTGATGTAAAAATGCATTCTCAAAATGCACTGGACCTCCTCGCCTGTCCCCCCCTTCTGAAATGCAAATTTTCCAGATCAAATCATGCATAGGAATCGGATGAGCGCGTGCCATACATGGCAGTGCGTGTGTGTGTGTATATATATGTAGCATATTATGATTATGTTATCTGATCTGATTTGATTTATTTGGTAGTCTTTCCAGGGAATTTATGCTATGTAATCTCCTACAAATGGGAACATATCGCGCCAAACTCAGGTTCGTCTGGACAAGATCGCAATCTCATTTTCGGTGAAACGTCCAAATTAATTATCTGAGTAGTTATATTTTTTTTAAAGGACACAAATAATCTGCCCCATAAATAGCCCTGTACCATGTCCACTTCGCCAACCCGCCTGCCCCTCTCTGCCAACCGTCTCCTTCCGCTCCATCACTGCTCGCCGCTCTTCGCCCTGCTCGATCCAGCAGCTAGCCATGTCAGGAAGCTACTCCTCGCGGCGCCGTGCCGGAGGCAGCGGCGGAGGTCTGGGGACGACGACGGTGCTGGGGGCGAAGGTGGCGTTCGCGTCCGCCGCGCTGGCCGCGGCCTCGTCCGTGGTGCCGCGGCTCGTGTCGGGCGCCGACGCCTTCCTATGGAGGCTCTACCTCTTCGTCACCGTGCACGTCATCATCTTCGTCATCTGGAAGCTCTCGGACAACAAACATTTCCACGCCTCCGCGCAGCAGCACAAGGACCCCTGGGCTCCGGCGCCTCTCCACCACCCCGCCACAGCGCCTCCGCTCCTGACCGAGGAGGTCATGCTGTCCGCCGTCAAGCGTAAGATGGAGTTCGCGCCCACCGCCCTCGCTGCCCCCGCGGCCGAGGTGTACCGCGTGTCGCCGGTGTCGCGCCGGCACGATGCCTCCTTGGCGGTGGTGGAGGAGGTCGTCTCCCCGGGCTCGTGCGGCGGCGAGTCGTGCGTCACGACGGAGTCCGAAGAGGACGTCTCCTCAGTCGAGCGGGGTCTCTCGCTGCCTCACCCCCCGGCGACCACGGCCACGGCCGAACACTTCGACGACGCCCACGACAACAACGACGGTGGCGACGCCGACGACCTGGACGCGACGTGGAACGCCATCATGCAGAAAACGCGTCCCGCGGCGGCGCCGGCGTCATCCTCCTCCCCTCCGGCACCGCGCTCGTCGCCTCCGCCGCCTCCACCGAGGGCCCGCGAGCCGTCGGTCGGCGCGGCAGAGCTGAGGAAGCGGTGCGAGGATTTCATCAAGGAGATCCACCACTCCTTCGTCCGGCAGCATTGAATGATCCCACCCACGTCCTCCGATCCAAACCCCAAACCAATCAAAGTTTTCTTCGTGTAAAGATATATACTATCCTCTTACTTTTTCTTCTTGGTGTGCCGATCGCCGGAGCAGAGGCGAGCTCATCAAACCACCACATTTAGGTAACTAACTGAATCCGGAGCTCGATCTGCTTGCTGTTTTAATGGCGAGTAATTAGTGGCTACGAGTTTGTTGATGTCGATGAAAAAGTAAAAGTTAGTCAATCCCAGACCGCTTGGATGGTGCAGATGTAGGGTGCGATGAAGAATGCGCAAGGCGAGATTTGCAACTTGTGCAAGCAAAGCGGATATAATGTTTTAGCTTCGCCAAATCACAATCAGTCATGTACTTTTGCTACTGTAAAAAAAAAAGTATGTACTTTTGCTTGTAGCAGCGATGGCTCGGTTCAGATGCCACCAACTGAGTCCCGCGTGGGTAACATTGCTTGTTGTTGTATAGTGTGTAGAAATTTTTTATTGGTGGTGTTGTCTGCTTTTTTTTTTGGCGAAAAGATCAGATCTATTATAAAGATTCACCGGAAGTATAAAGCACCTCAAACATAATAAAAATTACATCGAGGTACATGGACCTCCGAACGACCATTGCCGCCGCCAGAACGAGCCGCCGACGCGCCGCTGTCGCCGCTCTCATACCGGAGCCGGCCTGACTTTGTCGATAACAGCCGGGAAGTCTTTGTGCACGTGCCCTTAAGGACCAACGCCCCGGAGCCGCAGTCGTCGTCGTTGAATCCTTGAATCGATCTAAAGAACCTGACACCAAAAATCGCCGTCGCGTACGCAGGGCGAGAAACCCTAACCTCGCCACCCCAAGGAGCTGGTAGGAATCTATGCCGGAGCTTCGTCTAATCCGTCCCAACGGACAAACTTGAGGAGAATCGGAGCCCGGAAGATTGACTCAAAGAAGGAGCGCCGCCATCCGTCCAAACGCCACCCATGTGAGGACTAAAAGCCTACCTATCTACTAGTCAGAGCCGAGGCACCAGGAATCTCCTCCCCACCACCGGCCGCCGGAGCGGCAGGCGGAGGGGAGGCGAATCCACAGGCTCGCCGACGGAGATGGTGGGGAGGAAGGCTTTTTCCCAAGTCGCCTTGGGAGAGAGGAAAGAAAAGCTACGTGTGTGGTATGGTGGTGTTGTCTGCTTATTTGTTTTATCTGAGGGAAAGAGGTTTGTATGTGTAGGGTACTGTTTGTTTTTTTGTGCGACGAAAATTGAAGAGAATTTTTTTTGATCGGCTAATTTGATCAATCGGATGAGCGTTGCAAACACCACCGTATCAACTTGAATGTATCTGTCGTTACTTAGATGGTCGTTTCATGCTGGAATGCTTATCCATATGGCATAAAATTTGCATCGGAAACTCTACATGTCGATGCCGCCGTTTATAGATAAAATTGCAGTTCCAGGTTGGAAGCATAGGAAAAATCGCACTTGCAGTTTGGAAAATATGCTACACTGTTAGTAAGTTGCCCTAATATTTTCAATTGTACACCGAGCAAAAGTTTGTAAATACCTCTTTGCACATAGCATTTGCGGGTTATACTCATTTACTACAGATTACACTGAAAAGAAAAACAGAAGTTGAACAAATGCTCAATTGGAAACTGTTGTGAAACCGAAAGGTAATTCATTGAGAAGAGTATGATGAGATGTTACATGCTAATTGATTTATCTGTTCATTTGCTTGCTTGACCATAGTATATATACAAAAATAAGATGGAGAAAAAGCAAACAGATACATAATACTGGAACTAGAGAAGAACGCATACATGATAATTTTTATTTTGGACAACAACACGGTTAAGATTTTAATTTTTTTTTACTACTGATATCCTTGCAAATATTTAAACTACATACTTGAAAAGCGTGTGTGTGTAATTTTACCACGAAAAGTTTCACAATAAACATAATTTTTGAATTCAAGATTCTCTTACGATGACTATGCCACTATCTAAAACGGCATACGCTGAGACATAGGCCTCTCAAAGTTCTACTATACAGTTTATTGATCAGTAAAATGTGTTGAAAATATGCCCTAGAGGCAATAATAAAGTTATTATTATATTTCCCTATTCATAATTAAGTTTATATTTCTATGCTATAATTGCAATGCTTATTGAATATGAGATTCGGAGGGAACTCAGTTGCATGTGTGGAAACATAAACACCAAACAAATCCCTAATCATGCCTCTGGGGCTAGCTCATGTATTCATGATGATCCTGTTTTCTTGATCATGAGCATTTGTTAAAGTAACAAGGATGCTAGCAATAATGAGAACACATTGCTGTGAGAACAATGGTGTTGGATAGACCCAAGTTATGGAATACTGCGAGATCACGTCGTCATTATGTTATCGGTATTTTCATATAGTGTGTAAACGTTACTTTCGTCCTTAAACCAAGAGAATATCGTATGACAACATTCCGGATGGTTAATTTGGGGTTGCCAAATGTCACACCGTAACTGGGTGATAATAAACGTAACTTACTGGTATACCGAAAACGTGTGTCTCGGTATCGATAGTTCAAGAATGGGATTTGCTCCTCCGACGAGGGAGAGATATACTTCGGGCCCACTCGGTATTACGGTATCATCATCGTCTAGCCAGACACATATGATTGAGATCACGGGGATACCAGAATACGGAAACGAGTAAAGAGAACAAAACCAGTAATGAGGATAACTGGTATAGTGATCAAGGTGTTGATCACGGGGATACCGATAATATCTCGCCTCGGGTTTTGTAACGTATCGCGAAGCAAAGGGAATAGTATACGGGAACAAAAGGTTCGCTCGATAAAGATCTTCGTGAGCATGTGGGAATTAACAAGGGTCCCTACTGGGATCAGCTTCTTTGCCGTCTGCCATGGCGAACGGCAAAGGCATACATGCCGGATGGCAAAATGATTTGCCGTCAGCCAGCGGACGGCAAACAGTCCGCCTGAACGAGTGCCAGCAAAGGCCTACTTTGCCGTCTGCTTCTTGGAAACGGACGGCAAAGTATTGTGCCGTCCGCCGTCGGAGGCCAGCAGACGGCAAAGATCATGGATGGCAGTGGGGTGGGGTGAGAGCCATTAGGGGGTTAACGGTGCTCTTTGCCGTCTTCTGACAGACGGCAAAGAGCTCAGCTCGGCCAGCACTGAGAAGCTGCCACGTGGCCAGCTATGCCATCCGCCAGCAGACGGCAAAGATTCAAAGATGTTTGAATCTTTGCCGTCTGCTGGCGGACGACATAGCTGGCCCTATTTGCCAGTCCTATTTGGTCACTTTGCCGTCCGCCAGCGGACGGCAAAGATTCAAACCTTTTTGCCGTCCGCTGGCAGACGGCAAAGTGACCAAAATAGGCAACCAGTGTTCCCAGTTTCTACAGGTGGCTGCCACGTGTCCTCTTTGCCGTCTGCTAGCGCATGGCAAAGCTCTTTGCCGTCCGCTAGCGGACGGCAAATAGGCTATATATCCCCTGTTTTTATTTGAATCCATTTAATTTGACAGGATTTCACACACAGATATACATGCATACATATCCAACAACATATAACAGCATGTCCAACAATATATTTCATCAAATCCAACATATATATCCAACAACATAGTTCAACAAAGTCCAACATATCCATATATACATACATAACCAGAAACAAGTTTCCAACAACATATCCATATAGACATACATATCCAAACAAGTTTTCATAAACAAAAGGAAGCACCAGAAGAATAGTACACTCCATGAGTCTAAGCTTCCTTATGTAAAGAAAATCTGCAAATTGGGAAAGAGGTAAGTTAGAAGAAGAAGAAGAAGACTAGCTTGAAGAAAAGGAAGAGGAGGAAAAGAACAAGAAGAATTTATCTTCTCTTTCTTTCTCTCCTCTCCTATTATTTATCTTCTTCTTTTCTAACTAATGTAGGCAAAAATGCCATTTTTTGGCTAAGGTAGGTAAAAATGCTAAGTGTGTAGGTCAATTTAGAGCTAAGCTAGGCAAATAGGTCATTTTGGGGCTAACATAGGTTAAATGGATCATATTGGAGCTAACCTAGCTAAACTTGGTCATTTTTGAGCTAACCTAGCTAATTATGCCATTTTTGACCTAACTAAGCTTATTGTGTCATTTTAGAGGACAACAAGCTAAGTATATGACATTTATGAGGTTAGCAAGGTTATTATGCCATTTACCAATAAAAATAAGTAAGAGGAGGAAAAGAAGAAGAAGAAGAAGAACTTCTTCTTCTTCTTCTTCTTTTCTTCCTATTCCTTCTTTCCTTCCTCTTCCTTGATTTTCTTCATCTTATTATGTCATTTGTGGACTAAATAGGCTAAATTATGTCAAAAATGGACTAAACAGGCTAAATAAGAAGAAAAATACCATTATCACGGAGGTGTAGGAATGGTCGGGGCTGCGCCAGTGGCAGACGAAGGTGAAGGACCGGTCGGGGTTCCGCCATTGGCAGACGCAGAATGATTGGTCGATGCTTGTCGGGAGCCATGCTGCACCAAAGATCATTTCCAATAATGTCTCGTTAGCATGATGCAAACTGAAATGTGAATACTAGTAACTAACGACCATTCAAATCAAACTCACAGTGGTCGCCGGGGCAATCTGGGGCATCGGAGGAGGGGGCTGACCGTTTTTCTCGCACATGGTCTGCACATTTGGTTCTCACGAGTCAGTCATATTAGTTAGTAATGCGAACATTACGTGCATGATTGGGCTAATATGCACGAGAAACGTACCACGATGAGCTCGTATAGGGCCCGGTTAGACGCCTCGTTCCGGTTCCTCTCCTCCTCCAACAGCTTAGCCGTCCTCTCCTCCAACTCCCTCTCCCTCTCCGTCGCCTCCCTTTTTGCCTCCTCCAAAAGCGCCTGGGTGTTCAATCTCTCTTTCTCAACCAAGGCCTGCAACACACCACTCCTCGTTAGCATTGTAATCATCGACGGACGCACACGCAATGTAATGGAGGAAAGGTGAGAGAGTCCGTATAACTAACCGCCATGGCGAGCTCCGCGGGCCGTGCACGAGGCGTTATCTCAGGATCAGAGCTACTCTGGCGCTTCTTGATCTGCGGGAGAGTCCTAGGACAACGTATCAGTCCATCACCAATGGCTACGGAGCCATGGGACCTCCCGCCACCAGATATCATCACCAGCTCTGTATCAAAAGGATCCTTGCTCGGGTTAAAGTCCTCCCCTTTCCTCGCCTTCCCCTCGTCTCTGTACTTCACAAGCTTGTGGTGGGAGGAGATGTTGGTGAAGCTCTCTGGATGATCTAGGTCAGACTCCGTGAATGGGTTGGCCTTCTTGTACGGGGCCATATGGGCCATGCCATAGAGGTCGAACAGATTTGGCACAGGCTTCTTGTGGTGGTGCGCCTGAGAGAGAGGAACAAAATATTAGTTAAGGGCTCAAGCTAGCATGAAGAATGATATTGCTATGTAAATAGGTCATTTTGGAGCTAAGTAAGGTTATTATGTCATTTTCGAGGAAAATAAGCTAAGTTTAGGTCATTTTCAAGGTAACCACGATTATTATGCCATTTTTGACCAAAGTATGCTAACTATGTCATTATTGAGCTATCCAAGGTAGTTATGTCATTTTTTAGCTAACTAAAGCATATTTAGGGATTCTATAGAGCTATCTAAGGTTATTATGTCATTTTAGAGCTAATTATGTCATGAATGAACTAGCTAAGATTAGTTTAGGTCGTTATTGAGCTATCGAAGGTAGTTATGCCATTTTTTAACTAACTAAAGCATATTAAGTCATTTCATAGAGCTATCTAAGGTTATTATGTCATTTTAGAGCTAAATATGTCATAAATGAACTAGCTAAGATTAGTTTAGGTCATTATTTAGCTATCCTAAGTAGTTATGCCATTTTTTAACTAACTAAAGCATATTTAGTTATTTTATAGAGCTATCTAAGGTTATTATGTCATTTTAGAGCTCATTATGTCATAAATGAACTATCCAAGGTAGTTATGCCATTTTTTAACTAACTAAGCATATTAAGTCATTTTGGAAGGGATAAATGCTAGCATGAAGAATGAAACATGTAGCAAACCACATACCCAGTTATCTCCGTACTCAAACAGGTTGGAGCTCCCTTGATGGTGTGGCACACCTTCCATTTGGTTGCGCTTATCCTTGGCCCTATGGTGTTCGACTAGCCATTGGGGAGAGCACCACGCATCCACCAACGCCTCCCAACAGTCCATCTTATCCACACACCATCTCGGGGGCACCTAAGTGAGTCAAGAGAAATTTCAGCGCTACGCCTACGAATCAAATCAAGAAAACTAAGTTCAAGGCCTTAAGAATAGGTAATTACCTGCATGCACTTCTCCTTACTCAGAAACTTGCCACGACACTTCTTCTTGGCCCTCCTAATACCCTTCGAGGAGTAGTAGTCTCGAACGGCCTGCACCCGAGCCTCGTCCCGTAAGTTCTGAAGTAGGCGCTTGCACTCGGTTTCGACAACCATAGACGCGGCCTCCTGCTCTCCCTCTGAAACCCTGTAGAAGGTCTGCAATCAAACAAGACAACACTGATTAGTACAATCACTAGGTAGTGTTGATTTTTAATTCTGTAAATGAGAAATTACCCAAAACCGACGGAACACAATGTCGGCCACCGTCTCGCACAAGACACCGGCGACCATCTCCTCCGGCGGGGCCGGGGCAACCGAGTACAGCTCCCAGCTCAGTGCTAGCTGTGGAACCTGACCCTCACCGAGCAACGTGACCCACCCAGGGAAGTGCTCCCGGCAAAGCACACCAAGGACCTGGTTGGGCCTGCAGACACCACGGGGGTGTACCCAGCCCCTGCAGTATGACAAGGCCAACGCATTAGATATTAATTTGAAGGAACATGAAGGCAAAAGGTTAAAAAATAGTAAATGCACTTACTTCAACCCTTTAGGCGCAATCAACCACCTCTGGTCGGGGGTCGTCGGCACGGGCGGGAGCTTTGTACAGCCACGCTTGTAGACCTTCTTTCCCTTCTCAACCAGCTCGTCGTCGCTGTAGCTATCATCTGAAAAGGTGTCCTCGCTACCATCAGTAGGGCCACTAGCCTCCGGAGTCCCGTGGGAAGAAGACTCCGGGATCGGAGTCTTCTGGGACGAAGACTCTGGGACCAGACTCACGTGGGGCAAAAGATCGGCGACACGAGTCTGGTGGGCCGAAGGATCGGCGACCCGAGTCTGGTGGGGCGAAGGATCGGCGACCGGAGGCTCATGGACCGGAGTCCGAGACGGGTCCACGTCAGACGGAGCAGTCCTGTGGTCGGGTGAATCAGCTGAGGGTGGCGGCGAGGAAGGCGTAGCAGCCTTCCTACCTCTCCAGCTGCCACGTCCACCTCTAGCAGCCTTCTTCGTCCTCCCCCGACCTCTCCCAGCCGAAGAAGAAGCGCCCGCCGCAACTGTCTGCATACTGTCTAGCAGCGCTCTCCGGAGGGGCTGGGCTGGAATAATGGAACCACCCCTCCCAGTAGTGCTCGCAGGAGGCTCGGGGCGCTCTGGACCCTTGCCCACCATCCTGTCAACACATGCAATGACAAAAAGTAAACGAATTTAGTACAACAAAAAAAATTTGAATACCTGACATGAACATAATAATATGTATATAATTTAAGTGTATCATCATCATGAACATAATAAAAAATTGAATACCTCACATTACTATATTACTCTGAATCGTCTATATATGCTCCGGGATCATTAAATGCATCATCATCATCACTATCAGTGACGTGCTCATCATCATCAATAAATGCATCAACATGTGGAAGGCCTCCTTTACGTAATCGTTCAAGCATTGACAGGTCATATGCAGCAGTAACTTCTTCTTGTTCCGGCTCTTCTTGTTCCGGCTCAGGGGTGAAGTCGGATTCACTATCGTTGTCTACTTCAATGTTCTGGGGTGGGGTAGAGCGGTTCTTGAAATATTTTTTGGAAAGACGTGTTTCTTGGAAGAATTCTCCTTCATCATATGTGTCTTGGTTAATGTGAGGTTCATAATCCTCTTCATTGGGGGGAGGTGGTCTAACACATGGCGGCACTTCATAAACGACATCCCAACCACTAAGATTTGGATCACTTTGACAGGCCCACGGTAGAAAGAAAACTTGGGTTGCCTGTTGACCCGTAATATAGACATCGGGAACATTCAAATGGGTGCTTTGTTTGATTTCGACTAGCCCTATATGTTCATGAGTCCTTCTAGTCTCCCTTGGCTGGAACCAATAACATCTGAAGACTACGACGTTTGGTGGGTTTTCACCATAGAATTGAAGTTCATAAATTGCTTCAACTCTTCCATAGTACTCGATATCTCCTTCGCCGATAGCAGAGACACAACAATTTGTAGACTTTCGGTCGGCCATAGATAGCTCTTTGCCATAGGTACGAAAGCGATACTCGTTGATGTCGTATTTGTCAAATGAACGGACCTTATAGTCCAAACCATTAGCTACTTGTCTCAATTCGGCATCCATAATCTCTGAATTAGCCTACAAGTTTAATACGAAAGGATTGTTGCATTAGTCGCAAATTAGCCAAAGAAATGAAATGGTCTAATGGAAATTACCGTTTTTTTGAACCAAGAGATGAAACCGGGATATTCGCCTCCTTGCTTTGCCAGAAGCTCATACTCTTCGACGGAATTCTTTTGGATCACCGCTCCATACGAGAATATGGCGACGTATCGACTGCATCAAATATCCAAGAATAAGAGCAGTTCAAAGGAATTAGAAGTTTCGAAACAATGTACCGAGATCTTACTCGATGTACGGCCGCACTTCTGTTAGGTTGTTGAAGAGATACAGCAAAATGGTCCGCCATTCTTCAACATCCAACGATACTGGTTTCCAACCACTGGCTGGTGCGAGATTCCCTTTGAATAGGCTGAGGTTGGATCGACCCTTTTTAGGGTCGTCAGCATTGTACCGAGGCTTCGGATTATGCAAATGACGATTTTTGGCTTCGTAGTGTGCTGTCATGAAGTTTGCCGTCTCCTCAGTGATGAATGCCTCGGCCATCGATGCTTCAATTCTACGTTTATTTTTACATTTTGCTCGAAGCGTCTTCTGCATCCTCTCAGTTGAGTAGCACCAACAATTTTGCACGGGCCCCCCCAATCATGCCTCGGTCGGGAGATGCAAAATCAAGTGTTGCATTGGATTAAAGAAGCTTGGCGGAAAGATCATCTCTAACTTGCAGATCAACTCCGGCGCCAACTGTTCCATTTCTTCTAGGAGGCCAGGCGATAGTTCTTTCGCACAAAGAACATGGAAGAAATAGCTCAGCTCTGCCAGTACTAGCCATTCATCCTCAGGGATGAAGCCACGCAACATCACCGGCATTATCCGCTCAATCCATATGTGCCAATCATGACATTTTAGACCAAATATTTTCAATTTTTCAAGACTCGCTCCCCTCTTTAGATTTGCTGCATACCCATCGGGGAACATCAACTGCATTTTCACCCACAAAATAATTTACTTCATAGCTGGCCTTCCAAGATTGAACCATGCCTTTGGCTTCGTCCTGTTCCGCTTTCCTTTCGGTTCTTGCATGTTTTGTAACGGTCTATCACATAGCTCCTCTTGATAAACTCTAGCCTTAGTATTATCCTTTGATTTCCCCTCTATGCCGAACAATGTACCAAAAATGGCTTCGACGATATTCTTTTCAGTGTGCATCACGTCAATGTTGTGTGGGCAAAGGAGGTCTTTGAAGTAAGGTAGATCCCCAGAAGCATGTCTTGTGAGTCTAGGCGTGTTCCTTATTATACCCCTTGAAATACCCTGGACGCTCTGGATCTGGCTCGAGAGCGTTTAACTGATCTAGGGTCTGTTGGCCTGTCAACGCAGGTGGTGCAGAGTGTTTGACAACTCTACCTTTGATGAAGTTCTTCTTGTCTTTCCTAAACTTATGGCGAGGATCTAGAAACGGTCTATGCAAGTCGAAGCAAGTATACTTGTGCCCTGCCGTCAGCCAACGAAACTCAAGAGCTCCCTTGCATGTGGGGCACGGGAACCTTCCATGCACACACCAGCCAACGAATAGCGCATACGCCGGCAAGTCATGCGTCGAGTACATGTACCAGGCACGCATTATGAAGTTCTGTTTGCTAAAGGTGTCGTATGTCTTGAACCCATTATCCCAAGCTTCTTGCAATTGGTCCTTAAGCGGCTGCATGTACACATTCATATTCTTCCCCGGATAGTTGGGCCCTGGAATTATCAACGTCAGGAAAATGTTCTTTCTTTGCATAATCTGCCCGGGGGGGAGATTGAGTGGAATGACAAACACGGGCCAACAACTGTATTGGGTTGCCGTCTGACCAAACACACTGAACCCATCCGTGCTAACGGCGACTCGAGGATGCCTTGGATCTGCCGTTCTTTCCTTATGTAATGCATCGAAGCGCTTCCATGCTTCACCATCCGATGTGTGCACCATCATCACATTCCCATCTGCATCTAGTTCGGTTCTTTTGCCCGTTTGTGCCAAGTCATCTGTCTGGCCGTCTCTTTGACCATGAAAAGACGTTGAAGTCTTGGTACGATTGGCATATACCGAAGAACATTAACGGGTATTTTGGTCTGCGTCTTCTCACACATACCATTGTCTACCACAACATACCTGGAAGACTTGCAAATGGGATAATAGTTCAAGTCCTCATACTGAAGCCTAAATAAGACACATCCTTTCTTACAGGCATGTATCTTCTCATAGGGCATCTTAAGAGCACGGAGGATTTTGTCTGACTGGTACAGGTTTGGAGGTAGCACATGGCCTTTGGGTAGAAATCGTCCGAATACTGTCATCATCGCGTCGTAGCATTCTCTGCCCAAGTTGAATTGAGCCTTCAAAGCCATTATTTGTGAGATGGCATCCAGCTGACAAAGCTCAGTGTGCTCGTGGAGAGGATGTTTTGAGGACTCCAACATTTCAGTGAAGGCCTTTGCAGATTCCTCCATCTCCTCGTCCGAGTCCCGAGCATCGTCAAAGTCTTGCACCATGTCTTCCATCCCGGTACCATGCTCGTCGGTGCGACGACGAACCACCTCGGCTCTGGCACGTTGGGCAAACTCACCATGTAATGTCCAGACCCTGTAACCAGGCGTAAAACCAAACTTCTGCAGGTCTTTACTCATTTCAAGCTCGTCCCTCATTTTATAGTTGTCGCACCGGACACAGGGGCACCAGCTTAATTTATGGCCATTTGCAAATGCGGCTCTAACAAACCCCTTGGTTTTTGTTAACCATTCCTCGGTCCAAACTTTCTGACTAGTGTAAACGGTGTACATCCATGCACGATCACTCATATTGACTTCCTACTGGACACACAAGAAATATATACATAATTAAGCAAACCATATCCATCAGTTAATGGAGTTTGTCAGTTTTATTACGTCCATGCAACCTACACGCTAATAGGTAAAGATAGGTCCTAATCCCACCCGAGTATGTGTAGATTGGGTTCATTTTCCCATGTGTAGATTGGGGTCGGGGTGTGGTGTGGTGTCAGGGTGTCGGGGTCGGGTCGGGGTGTGGTGTCCGGGTGTCGGGTGGTGGTGGTCTGGGTGTGGGGGTCAGGGGTCTGGGTGGCGTGCGGGGTGGGTCCGTTCGGGGGTCGGGGTGTCAGGGTGTCGTGGTCGGGTTTGGTGTCGGGGGGGTCGGGTTGTCGGTGGCGGGGTGTCAGGGTGTCGGGGTGTCGGGTCGGGTGTCTGGGTTTGTCTGGGTGTCGTTTTCGGGGTCGGGGTTGGTCGGGGGTGTGGGTGTCAGGGTGTCGGGGTCTGGGTGTCAGGGTTTCGGGTGTCGGGGTTGTGTTTCGGGGTTTTCTTTGTTGTCGCATTTTTACCTTTTTTTTTTGGTTCCATTCGCGCTTTTCGGTGTGGAGGGAGTATTTATCACGGATACTGGATGGTCAATAAGAGAAGTCTCTTACTAGTTACGGGGGAGCTAGAGGAGGTTGTTCTGGTACTGTTAAATGAAATGCACGAATGGTGGGGGCTGTTTTATCAGGTGGGGTTCATGGAACCATGCAACTGAATGGGTGATGGGGGCTTGAGCCGCGGAGCGAGTGGCATAATGGGTTTTAATCAGGTAAGTCGTTTATTGCGGGACTTCTTCTTCTCTTCTTTTTCTCGGTTATGTTTATTCGCGTTTTCTTTTCTTTTCTTCTTCTTCTCTCCTCCTCTCGCTCCCTTTCTTCTGCTTCTTCTTCTTTCCTCATCCTCTTCTCATATCTTCTTTGGGCCTCATTCAAGGGGTTCCACTTCCATCCTCCCTGCCTCCTCTCTCCTCCTTCCTCCTCTTCTTCCTCTTCTTCTTCTTCTTTTTCTTCTTTCTCTCTTTCTTTCTTCTTCTCCTCCTCCTCTTCCTCCCCTCCTCCTCCTTCTCACTCTTCTTCTTCTTCTAAACTAAAACTAAAACTAATCTAAAATAAACTAAACTAAAATAAACTAAAACTAAAACTAAACTGAAACTAAAACTAACTAAAACTAAAACTAAAACAAAACTAAAACAGAAACTAAACTAAAAGAAACTAAAAAAGGGGGGGAAGAACTCACCTGCAGGGGATCACCGGTGGAGGAGGCGCGGGGCGGCCGGTGGATGGGACGGCGGCCGCTGGAGGAGGCAGCGGCCCGGTGGAGGGGAGGGGCGGCGGACGACGCCGACGAGATGGGGCGGGGACGGCGACGCAGGGGAGGGGGCGGGCGGCTGGACGGCCGTGGCGCGGCTGGCCGACATGGAAGGGGCGGCGGTGCGCGGTGGAGGTCGGGCGCCGCAGGGGAGGGTGGCTGGGCGACGGGGCGAGGGGCGACGGGGCGAGGGCGACGGGGCAAGGGGCGGCGGCGGTGGTGGGGTGGTGGGGCAAGGGGGCGGGGCGGGGCGCGGTGGCGGCGACGGGGCCGCGGTGGCGCCGGGGGCGACGGGGCTGGGGGCGGGGCGCGGGGGGAGCACGGCAGCGCCGAGCCGGTAGGGCGGCGGGGGCGACGGGGCGGCGGTGGCGAAGGGGGCGGCGGTGGCGCCAGTGGGGCGGCGGGGCGGTGGGGCGACGGGGCGGCGGCGAGTAGTTGGGGCGGCGTTGGTCATCGGGGAGGAAGAGGGAGAGAAAGAGAGAGGGGGGGACGGGGTGGGGCGCGGCCATTAGTTAAATTGAACTTTTGTCGTCTGCCCCGGCTTTGCCGTCCGCCGTGTTGCTCTTTGCCGTCTGCTAGCAGACGGCAAAGAGGTGGCTGATGGCAAATGTATTCTTTGCCATCAGCCAGCTCTTTGTCGTCTGTTTTTTGGAAGCTGACGGCAAAGCCATCCTTTGCCGTCAGCTAGCAGACGGCAAAGAAGTGGCTGGTGGCAAATCTTCTGATTCCAGTAGTGATAGTTCTTTCAGGGAAAAGAAACATCGTGGGAGTGGATGACAAGACAGACATGTCAAAAGATTATGAAAAGTTTGATGAAATTGCTCCCTTCACAGTGAATATTGACCCGAGCATCCAGTTAAATGATGAAGATTGTCCATGGTTACGGCGCAAAGGGACACACGCGAAGAAAAAGTTTCACACCCAAAGATCCCACTCTGGGATGTGACCGGCTTCACTGTCATCACTTTCTTCTCTAGTGAGTTTCCGGAATTATATATCTGGAAAGTCCCACTTTGGACAAACCGTAGGGAATCTTTGTAATAGTTAGGGTGCTTATGTGTTTTGGCATTTGAAACATGTACTTTTGTGCTTCGGACAAACGTGTACCTTTTCTGACTTCATTTGCTATTTTTCAGCTCATTTACTGATTTTTTTTAGCTAAATGATCCTGAAATTGAAAAGCACTACAAATGAACTCTGAAAAGGTTGAAAGTTGGCATGATATCATCATTTCACCCACATAGCATGTGCAAAAAAGTAGAGAGGGTTACGGCAAAAACTGGATGCACTTCGTGTACAAAATGGACAATCTCTTTCGAAGCATTAGGGTTTCGAACGAAAACTCATCTGATACAAAGGCATTTCATTTTTTTAAACTTATTACAACTCCAGACTTTTTGTGCGTTCAGTATGCACCATTCAAAGCCACGTCATCAACTTTCAACCCTTTCTGACATCATTTGCTATTTTTGAATACTAGTAACTACGACCATTCAAATCAAATCACAAGTGGTCGCCGGGGCAATCTGGGCATCGGAGGAGGGGTGACCGTTTTTTCTCGCACATGGTCTGCACATTTGGTTCTCACGAGTCCGTCATATTAGTTAGTAATGCGAACATTACGTGCATGATGGGCTAATATGCACGAGAAAACGTACCACGATGAGCTCGTATAGGGCCCGGTTAGACGCCTCGTTCCGGTTCCTCTCCTCCTCCAACAGCTTAGCCGTCCTCTCCTCAACTCCCTCTCTCTCGTCGCCTCCCTTTTGCTCCTCCAAAAGCGCCTGGGTGTTCAATCTCTCTTTCTCAACCAGGCCTGCAACCACCCACTCTCCCGTTAGCATTGTAATCATCGACGGACGCACACGCAATGTAATGGAGGAAAGGTGAGAGAGTCCGTATAACTAACGCCATGGCGAGCTCGCGGGCCGTGCACGAGGCGTTATCTCAGGATCAGAGCTACTCTGGCGCTTCTTGATCTGCGGGAGAGTCCTAGGACAACGTATCAGTCCATCACCAATGGCTACGGAGCCAGGGACCTCCCGCCCCACCAGATATCATCACCAGCTCTGTATCAAAAGGATCCTTGCTCGGGTTAAAGTCCTCCCCTTTCCTCGCCTTCCCCTCGTCTCTGTACTTCACAAGCTTGTGGTGGGGGGAGATGTTGGTGAAGCTCTCTGGATGATCTAGGTCAGACTCCGTGAATGGGTTGGCCTTCTTGTACGGGGCCATATGGGCCATGCCATAGAGGGTCGAACAGATTTGGCACAGGCTTCTTGTGGTGGTGCGCCTGAGAGAGAGGAACAAAATATTAGTTAAGGGCTCAAGCAGCATGAGAATGATATTGCTATGTAAATAGGTCATTTTGGAGCTAAGTAAGGTTATTATGTCATTTTCGAGGAAAATAAGCTAAGTTTAGGTCATTTTCAAGGTAACCACGATTATTATGCCATTTTTGACCAAAGTATGCTAACTATGTCATTATTAGCTATCCAAGGTAGTTATGTCATTTTTAGCTAACTAAAGCATATTTAGGGATTCTATAGAGCTATCTAAGGTTATTATGTCATTTTAGAGCTAATTATGTCAGAATGAACTAGCTAAGATTAGTTTAGGTCGTTATTGAGCTATCGAAGGTAGTTATGCCATTTTTTAACAACTAAAGCAAATTAAGTCATTTCATAGAGCTATCTAAGGTTATTAGTCATTTTAGAGCTAAATATGTCATAAATGAACTGCTAAGATTAGTTTAGGTCATTATTTAGCTATCCTAAGTAGTTATGCCATTTTTTAACTAACTAAAGCATATTTAGTTATTTTATAGAGCTATCTAAGGTTTTATGTCATTTTAGAGCTCATTATGTCATAAATGAACTATCCAAGGTAGTTTATGCCATTTTTTAACAACTAAGCATATTAAGTCATTTTGGAAGGGATAAATGCTAGCATGAAGAATGAAACATGTAGCAACCACATACCCCGTTATCTCCGTACTCAAACAGGTTGGGGCTCCCTTGATGGTGTGGCACACTTCCATTTGGTTGCGCTTATCTGGCCCTATGGTGTTCGACTAGCCATTGGGGAGAGCACCACGCATCCACCAACGCTCCCAACAGTCCATCTTATCCACACACCATCTCGGGGGCACCTAAGTGAGTCAAGAGAAATTTCAGCGCTACGCCTACGAATCAAATCAAGAAAACTAAGTTCAAGGCCTTAAGAATAGGTAATTACCTGCATGCACTTCTCCTTACTCAGAAACTTGACGACACTTCTTCTTGGCCCTCCTAATACCCTTCGGAGAGTAGTATAGTCTCGAAGGCCTGCACCCGAGCCTCGTCCCGTAAGTTTTGAGTAGGCGCTTGCACTCGGTTTTCGACAACCATAGACGCGGCCTCTGCTCTCCCTCTGAAACCCTGTAGAAGGTCTGCAATCAAACAAGACAACACTGATTATACAATCACTAGGTAGTGTTGATTTTTAATTCTGTAAATGAGAAATTACCCAAAACCGACGGAAACACAATGTCGGGACCCCGTCTCGCACAAGACACCGGCGACCATCTCCTCCGCGGGGGCCGGGGCAACCGAGTACAGCTCCAGCTCAGTGCTAGCTGTGGAACCTGACCCTCACCGAGCAACGTGACCCACCCAGGGAAGTGCTCCCGGCAAAGCAAACCAAGGACCTGGTTGGGCCTGCAGACACCACGGGGGTGTACCCAGCCCCTGCAGTATGACAAGGCCAACGCATTAGATATTAATTTGAAGGAACATGAAGGCAAAAGGTTAAAAAATAGTAAATGACTTACTTCAACCCTTTAGGCGCAATCAACCACCTCTGGTCGGGGGTCGTCGGCACGGGCGGGAGCTTTGTACAGCCACGCTTGTAGACCTTCTTTCCCTTCTCAACCAGCTCGTCGTGGTGTAGCTATCATCTGAAAGGTGTCCTCGCTACCATCAGTAGGGCCACTAGCCTCCGGAGTCCCGTGGGAAGAAGACTCCGGGATCGGAGTCTCTGGGACGAAGACTTGGGACCAGACTACGTGGGGCAAAAGATCGGCGACACGAGTTTGGTGGGCCGAAGGATCGGCGACCCGAGTCTGGTGGGGCGAGAAGGATCGGCGACCGGAGGCTATGGACCGAGTCCGAGAAGGGTCCACGTCAGAGGAGCAGTCCTGTGGTCGGGTGAATCAGCTGAGGGTGGCGGCGAGGAAGGCGTAGCAGCCTTCCTACCTCTCCAGCTGCCACGTCCACCTCTAGCAGCCTTCTTCGTCCTCCCCCGACCTCTCCCCAGCCGAAGAAGAAGCGCCCGCCGCAACTGTCTGCATACTGTTAGCAGCGCTCTCCGGAGGGGCTGGGCTGGAATAATGGAACCACCCCTCCCAGTAGTGCTCGCAGGAGGCTCGGGGCGCTCTGACCCTTGCCCACCATCCTGTCAACACATGCAATGACAAAAGTAAACGAATTAGTACAACAAAAAAAATTTGAATACCTGACATGAACATAATAATGTATATAATTTAAGTGTATCATCATCATGAACATAATAAAAAATGAATACCCTCACATTACTATATTACTCTGAATCGTCTATATATGCTCCGGGATCATTAAATGCATCATAATCATCACTATCAGTGACGTGCTCATCATCATCAATAAATGCATCAACATGTGGAAGGCCTCCTTTACGTAATCGTTCAAGCATTGACAGGTCAATGCAGCAGTAACTTCTTCGTTCCGGCTCTTCTTGTTCGGCTCAGGGGTGAAGTCGGATTCACTATCGTTGTTCTACTTCAATGTTCTGGGGTGGGTAGAGCGGTTCTTGAAATATTTTTGGAAAGACGTGTTTCTTGGAAGAATTCTCTTCATCATATGTGTCTTGGTTATGTGAGGTTCATAATCCTCTTCATTGGGGGGGGAGTGTCTAAACATGGCGGCACTTCATAAAGACATCCCAACACTAAGATTGGATCACTTTGACAGGCCCACGGTAGAAAGAAAACTTGGGTTGCCTGTTGACCCGTAATATAGACATCGGGAACATTCAAATGGGTGCTTTGTTTGATTTCGACTAGCCCTATAGTTCATGAGTCCTTCTAGTCTCCCTTGGCTGGAACCAATAACATCTGAAGACTACGACGTTTGGTGGGTTTTCACCATAGAATTGAAGTTCATAAATTGCTTCAACTCTTCCATAGTACTCGTAATCTCCTTCGCCGATAGCAGAGAGACACACAATTGTAGACTTCGGTCGGCCATAGATAGCTCTTTGCATAGGTACGAAAGCGATACTCGTTGATGTCGTATTGTCAATGAAAGGACCTTATAGTCCAAACCATTAGCTACTTGTCTCAATTCGGCATCCATAATCTCTGAATTAGCCTACAAGTTTAATACGAAAGGATTGTTGCATTAGTCGCAAATTAGCCAAAGAAATGAAATGGTCTAATGGAAATTACCGTTTTTTTGAACCAAGAGATGAAACCGGGATATTCGCCTCCTTGCTTTGCCAGAAGCTCATACTCTTCGACGGAATTCTTTTGGATCACCGCCTCCTACGAGAATATGGCGACGTATCGACTGCATCAAAATCCAAGAATAAGAGCAGTTCAAAGGAATTAGAAGTTTCGAAACAATGTACCGAGATCTTACTCAGTGTACGGCCGCATTCTGTAGGTTGTTGAAGAGATACAGCAAAATGGTCCGCCATTCTTCAACATCAACGAACTGGTTTCCAACCACTGGCTGGTGCGAGATTCCCTTTGAATAGGCTGAGGTTGGATCGACCCTTTTTAGGGTCGTCAGCATTGTACCGAGGTTGGATTATGCAAATGACGATTTTTGGCTTCGTAGTGTGGCTTCATGAAGTTGTGCGTCTCCTCAGTGATGAATGCCTCGGCCATCGATGCTCAATTCTACGTTTATTTTTACTTTTGCTCGAAGCGTCTTCTGCATCCTCTCAGTTGAGTAGCACCAACAATTTTGCACGGCCGCCCCCCCAATCATGCCTCGGTCGGAGATGCAAAATCAAGTGTTGCATTGGATTAAAGAAGCTTGGCGGAAAGATCATCTCTAACTTGCAGATCAACTCCCGCCAACTGTTCCATTCTTCTAGGAGGCCAGGCGATAGTTCTTTCGCACAAAGAACATGGAAGAAATAGCTCAGCTCTGCCAGTACTAGCCATTCATCCTCAGGGATGAAGCCACGCAACATCACCGGCATTTATCCGCTCCAATCATATGTGCCAATCATGACATTTTAGACCAAATATTTTCAATTTTCAAGACTCGCTCCCTCTTTAGATTTGCTGCATACCCATCGGGGAACATCAACTGCATTTTCACCCACAAAATAATTTACTTCATAGCTGGCCTTCCAAGATTGAACCATGCCTTTGGCTTCGTCCGTTTCCGCTTTCCTTTCGGTTCTTGCATGTTTTGTAACGGTCTATCACATAGCTCCTCTTGATAACTCTAGCCTTTGTTTCCTTTGATTTCCCCTCTATGCCGAACAATGTACCAAAATGGCTTCGACGATATTTTTTCAGTGTGCATACGTCAATGTTGTTTGGGCAAAGGAGGTCTTTGAAGTAAGGTAGATCCCCAGAGCATGTCTTGTGAGTCTAGGCGTGTTCCTTATTATACCCCTTGAAATACCCTGGACGCTCTGGATCTGGCTCGGAGAGCGTTTAACTGATCTAGGGTCTGTTGGCCTGTCAACGCAGGTGGTGCAGAGTGTTTGACAACTCTACCTTGATGAAGTTCTTCTTGTCTTCCTAAACTTATGGCGAGGATCTAGAAACGTCTATGCAAGTCGAAGCAAGTATACTTGTGCCCTGCCGTCAGCCAACGAAACCAAGAGCTCCCTTGCATGTGGGGCACGGGAACCTTCCATGCACACACCAGCCAACGAATAGCGCATACGCCGGCAAGTCATGCGTCGAGTACATGTACCAGGCACGCATTATGAAGTTCTGTTTGCTAAAGGTGTCGTATGTCTTGAACCCATTATCCCAAGCTTTTGCAATTGGTCCTTAAGCGGCTGCATGTACACATTCATATCTTCCCCGGATAGTTGGGCCCTGGAATTATCAACGTCAGGAAAATGTCTTTCTTTGCATAATCTGCCCGGGGGGGAGATGAGTGGAATGACAAACACGGGCCAACAACTGTATGGGTTGCCGTCTGACCAAACACACTGAACCCATCCGTGCAACGGCGACTCGAGGATGCTTGGATCTGCCGTTCTTTCCTATGTAATCATCGAAGCGCTTCCATGCTTCACCATCCGATGTTGCACCATCATCACATTCCCATCTGCATCTAGTTCGGTTCTTTTGCCCGTTTGTGCCAAGTCATCTGTCTGGCCGTCTCTTTGACCATGAAAAGACGTTGAAGTTGGTACGATTGGCATATCACGAAGAACATTAAGGGTATTGGTCTGCGTCTTCTCACACATACCATTGTCTACCACAAACATACCTGGAAGACTTGCAAATGGGATAATAGTTCAAGTCCTCATACTGAAGCCTAAATAAGACACATCCTTTCTTACAGGCATGTATCTTCTCATAGGGCATCTTAGAGCAAGGAGGATTTTGTCTGACTGGTACAGGTTGGAGGTAGCACATGGCCTTTGGGTAGAAATCGTCCGAATACTGTCATCATCGCGTCGTAGCATTCTCTGCCCAAGTTGAATTGAGCCTTCAAAGCCATTATTTGTGAGATGGCATCCAGCTGAAAAGCTCAGTGTGCTCGTGGAGAGGATGTTTTGAGGACTCCAACATTTCAGTGAAGGCCTTTGCAGATTCCTCCATCTCCTCGTCCGAGTCCGCGCATCGTCAAAGTCTTGCACCATGTCTTCCATCCGGTACCATGCTCGTCGGTGCGACGACGAACCACCTCGGCTCTGGCACGTTGGGCAAACTCACCATGTAATGTCCAGACCCTGAACCAGGCGTAAAACCAAACTTCTGCAGGTCTTTACTCATTTCAAGCTCGTCCCTCATTTATAGTTGTCGCACCGGACACAGGGCCACCAGTTAATTTATGGCCATTTGCAAATGCGGCTCTAACACAACCCTTGGTTTTTGTTAACCATTCCTCGGTCCAAACTTTCTGACTAGTGTAAACGGTGTGTACATCCATGCACATCTCATATTGACTTCCTACTGGACACACAAGAAATATATACATAATAAGCAAACCATATCCATCAGTTAATGGAGTTGTCAGTTTTATTACGTCCATGCAACCTACACGCTAATAGGTAAAGATAGGTCCTAATCCCACCCGAGTATGTGTAGATGGGTTCATTTCCCATGTGTAGATTGGGGTCGGGGTGTGGTGTGTGGTGTCAGGGTGTCGGGGTCGATCGGGGTTGTCAGGGTGTCGCGGTGGTGTCGGGGTCGGGGTCGGGGTGTGGTGTCAGGGTGTCGGGGTGTGGTGTCTGGGTGTGGGGGGTCAGGGGTCGGGGTGGCGGTGCCGGGTGTCGTGTGGGGTCGGGGTGTCAGGGTGTAGGGGTCGGGTGGTGTGGGCTACGTGTAGTGGGGTTGGAGGGGAAGGGGTAGGGGGAGGCAGTGTAAGGTGTAGGGGTGGGTCGGGTAGCGAGGGGGGTAGGGGTGTATGGGGGGCGTAGGTGTAGGAGGGAGGGGGGGGGGAGGGCGGTGGTGGAACGGGGTAGGGGGAGGGGGAGACGGGTTAAGGGGGTAGGGAGTGGGGGCGGGGAGGGGGGGGGGGGTAGGGGGGTTTGGGGGGGGAGGGGGGACAGGTGGCAGGGGTGGAAGGTGGCGGCGGAGGATCGTATTCGGGTTTAGAGTTGGGATAGTGTAGGAGGAGAGGAGAGGGAAGAAGAGAAGAGGAGTGATGGCGGAGGAGAGAAGCAGCAGCGTCAGAGGCGGTAGTAAAGGAGAAGGAAGCAGGCCTAAATAGAGACGATCTGCATCGTACGACTCGTTTAATCGGCTTCTTATTCTTGCTTATGATTCTTCTTTGCGGCTGAGCCACTCATCAGCTTCAAGCAGAAAATATGCCCTAGAGGCAATAATAAAGTTTTATTATATTTCCCTATTCATAATTAAGTTTATATTTCTATGCTATAATTGCAATGCTTATTGAATATGAGATTCGGAGGGAACTCAGTTGCATGTGTGGAAACATAAACACCAAACAAATCCCTAATCATGCCTGGGGCTAGCTCAGTATTCATGATGATCCTGTTTCTTGATCATGAGCATTGTAAAGTAACAGGATGCTAGCAATAATGAGAACACATTGTGAGAACAATGGTGTTGGATAGACCCAAGTTATGGAATACTGCGAGATCACGTCGTCATTATGTTATCGGTATTTTCATATAGTGTGTAAACGTTACTTCGTCCTTAAACCAAGAGAATATCGTATGACAACTTCCGGATGGTTAATTTGGGGTTGCCAAATGTCACACCGTAACTGGGTGATAATAAACGTAACTTACTGGTATACCGAAAACGTGTGTCTCGGTATCGATAGTTCAAGAATGGGATTTGCTCCTCCGACGAGGGAGAGATATACTTCGGGCCACTCGGTATTACGGTATCATCATCGTCTAGCCAGACACATATGATGAGATCACGGGGATACCAGAATAGAAACGAGTAAAGAGAACAAAACCAGTAATGAGGATAACTGGTATAGTGATCAAGGTGTTGATCACGGGGATACCGATAATATCTCGCCTTGGGTTTTGTAACGTATCGCGAAGCAAAGGGAATAGTATACGGGAACAAAAGGTTCGCTCGATAAAGATCTTCGTGGCATGTGGGAATTAACAAGGGTCCCTACTGGGATCAGCTTCTTTGCCGTCTGCCATGGCGAACGGCAAAGGATACATGCCGGATGGCAAAATGATTTGCCGTCAGCCAGCGGACGGCAAACAGTCCGCCTGAACGAGTGCCAGCAAAGGCCTACTTTGCCGTCTGCTCTTGGAAACGGACGGCAAAGTATTGTGCCGTCCGCCGTCGGAGGCCAGCAGACGGCAAAGATCATGGATGGCAGTGGGGTGGGGTGAGAGCCATTAGGGGTTAACGGTGCTCTTTGCCGTCTTCTGACAGACGGCAAAGAGCTCAGCTCGGCCAGCACTGAGAAGCTGCCACGTGGGCAGCTATGCCATCCGCCAGCAGACGGCAAAGATTCAAAGATGTTTGAATCTTTGCCGTCTGCTGGCGGACGACATAGCTGGCCCTATTTGCCAGTCCATTTGGTCACTTTGCCGTCCGCCAGCGGACGGCAAAGATTCAAACCTTTTTGCCGTCCGCTGGCAGACGGCAAAGTGACCAAAATAGGCAACCAGTGTTCCCAGTTTCTACAGGTGGCTGCCCACGTGTCCTCTTTGCCGTCTGCTAGCGCATGGCAAAGCTCTTTGCCGTCCGCTAGCGGACGGCAAATAGGCTATATACCCCTGTTTTTATTTGAATCCATTTAATTTGACAGGATTTCACACACAGATATACATGCACTATCCAACAACATATAACCGCATGTCCAACAATATTTCATCAAATCCAACATATATATCCACAACATAGTTCAACAAAGTCCAACATACCATATATACATACATAACCAGAAACAAGTTTCCAACAACATATCCATATAGACATACATATCCAAACAAGTTTTCAAAACAAAAGGAAGCACCAGAAGAATAGTACACTCCATGAGTCTAAGCTTCCTTATGTAAAGAAAATCTGCAATTGGGAAAGAGGTAAGTTAGAAGAGAAGAAGAAGAACTAGCTTGAAGAAAAGGAAGAGGAGGAAAAGAACAAGAAGAATTTATCTTCTCTTCTTTCTCTCCTCTCCTATTATTTATCTTCTTCTTTTCTAACTAAGTAGGCAAAAATGCCATTTTTTGGCTAAGGTAGGTAAAAAATGCTAAGTGTGTAGGTCAATTTAGAGCTAAGCTAGGCAATAGGTCATTTTGGGGCTAACTAGGTTAAATGGATCATATTGGAGCTAACCTAGCTAAACTTGGTCATTTTTGAGCTAACCTAGCTAATTATGCCATTTTTGACCTAACTAAGCTTATTGTGTCATTTTAGAGGACAACAAGCTAAGTATATGACATTTATGAGGTTAGCAAGGTTATTATGCCATTTACCAATAAAAATAAGTAAGAGGAGGAAAAGAAGAAGAGAAGAAGAACTTCTCTTCTTCTCTTCTTTTCTTCCTATTCCTTCTTCCTTCCTCTTCCTTGATTTTCTTCATCTTATTATGTCATTTGTGGACTAAATAGGCTAAATTATGTCAAAAATGGACTAAACAGGCTAAATAAGAAGAAAAATACCATTATCACGGAGGGTGTAGAATGGTCGGGGCTGCGCCAGTGGCAGACGAAGGTGAAGGACCGGTCGGGGTTCCGCCATGGCAGACGCAGAATGATTGGTCGATGCTTGTCGGGAGCCATGCTGCACCAAAGATCATTTCCAATAATGTCTCGTTAGCATGATGCAAACTGAAATGGAATACTAGTAACTACGACCATTCAAATCAAACTCACAGTGGTCGCCGGGCAATCTGGGGCATCGGAGGAGGGGCTGACCGTTTTTTCTCGCACATGGTCTGCACATTTGGTTCTCACGAGTCAGTCATATTAGTTAGTAATGCGAACATTACGTGCATGATGGGCTAATATGCACGAGAAACGTACCACGATGAGCTCGTATAGGGCCCGGTTAGACGCCTCGTTCCGGTTCCTCTCCTCCTCCAACAGCTTAGCCGTCCTCTCCTCAACTCCCTCTCCTCTCGTCGCCTCCCTTTTTGCTCCTCCAAAAGCGCCTGGGTGTTCAATCTCTCTTTCTCAACCAGGCCTGCAACACACCACCTCCTCGTTAGCATTGTAATCATCGACGGACGCACACGCAATGTAATGGAGGAAAGGTGAGAGAGTCCGTATAACTAACCGCCATGGCGAGCTCGCGGGCCGTGCACGAGGCGTTATCTCAGGATCAGAGCTACTCTGGCGCTTCTTGATCTGCGGGAGAGTCCTAGGACAACGTATCAGTCCATCACAATGGCTACGGAGCCAGGGACCTCCCGCCCACCAGATATCATCACCAGCTCTGTATCAAAAGGATCCTTGCTCGGGTTAAAGTCCTCCCCTTTCCTCGCCTTCCCCTCGTCTCTGTACTTCACAAGCTTGTGGTGGGAGGAGATGTTGGTGAAGCTCTCTGGATGATCTAGGTCAGACTCCGTGAATGGGTTGGCCTTCTTGTACGGGGCCATATGGGCCATGCCATAGAGGTCGAACAGATTTGGCACAGGCTTCTTGTGGTGGTGCGCCTGAGAGAGAGGAACAAAATATTAGTTAAGGGCTCAAGCTAGCATGAAGAATGATATTGCTATGTAAATAGGTCATTTTGGAGCTAAGTAAGGTTATTATGTCATTTTCGAGGAAAATAAGCTAAGTTTAGGTCATTTTCAAGGTAACCACGATTATTATGCCATTTTTGACCAAAGTATGCTAACTATGTCATTATTGAGCTATCCAAGGTAGTTATGTCATTTTTAGCTAACTAAAGCATATTTAGGGATTCTATAGAGCTATCTAAGGTTATTATGTCATTTTAGAGCTAATTATGTCATGAATGAACTAGCTAAGATTAGTTTAGGTCGTTATTGAGCTATCGAAGGTAGTTATGCCATTTTTTAACAACTAAAGCATATTAAGTCATTTCATAGAGCTATCTAAGGTTATTATGTCATTTTAGAGCTAAATATGTCATAAATGAACTAGCTAAGATTAGTTTAGGTCATTATTTAGCTATCCTAAGTAGTTATGCCATTTTTAACTAACTAAAGCATATTTAGTTATTTTATAGAGCTATCTAAGGTTATTATGTCATTTTAGAGCTCATTATGTCATAAATGAACTATCCAAGGTAGTTATGCCATTTTTTAACTAACTAAGCATATTAAGTCATTTTGGAAGGGATAAATGCTAGCATGAAGAATGAAACATGTAGCAAACCACATACCCGTTATCTCCGTACTCAAACAGGTTGGAGCTCCCTTGATGGTGTGGCACACCTTCCATTTGGTTGCGCTTATCTTGGCCCTATGGTGTTCGACTAGCCATTGGGGAGAGCACCACGCATCCACCAACGCTCCCAACAGTCCATCTTATCCACACACCATCTCGGGGGCACCTAAGTGAGTCAAGAGAAATTTCAGCGCTACGCCTACGAATCAATCAAGAAAACTAAGTTCAAGGCCTTAAGAATAGTAATTACCTGCATGCACTTCTCCTTACTCAGAAACTTGCCACGACACTTCTTCTTGGCCCTCCTAATACCCTTCGAGGAGTATAGTCTCGAACGGCCTGCACCCGAGCCTCGTCCCGTAAGTTCTGAAGTAGGCGCTTGCACTCGGTTTTCGACAACCATAGACGCGGCCTCCTGCTCTCCCTCTGAAACCCTGTAGAAGGTCTGCAATCAAACAAGACAACACTGATTATACAATCACTAGGTAGTGTTGATTTTTAATTCTGTAAATGAGAAATTACCCAAAACCGACGGAACACAATGTCGGCCACCGTCTCGCACAAGACACCGGCGACCATCTCCTCCGCGGGGCCGGGGCAACCGAGTACAGCTCCAGCTCAGTGCTAGCTGTGGAACCTGACCCTCACCGAGCAACGTGACCCACCCAGGGAAGTGCTCCCGGCAAAGCACACCAAGGACCTGGTTGGGCCTGCAGACACCACGGGGGTGTACCCAGCCCCTGCAGTATGACAAGGCCAACGCATTAGATATTAATTTGAAGGAACATGAAGGCAAAAGGTTAAAAAATAGTAAATGCACTTACTTCAACCCTTTAGGCGCAATCAACCACCTCTGGTCGGGGGTCGTCGGCACGGGCGGGAGCTTTGTACAGCCACGCTTGTAGACCTTCTTTCCCTTCTCAACCAGCTCGTCGTCGGTGTAGCTATCATCTGAAAGGTGTCCTCGCTACCATCAGTAGGGCCACTAGCCTCCGGAGTCCCGTGGGAAGAAGACTCCGGGATCGGAGTCTTCTGGGACGAAGACTCTGGGACCAGACTCACGTGGGCAAAAGATCGGCGACACGAGTTCTGGTGGGCCGAAGGATCGGCGACCCGAGTCTGGTGGGGCGAGAAGGATCGGCGACCGGAGGCTCATGGACCGAGTCCGAGAGGGTCCACGTCAGAGGAGCAGTCCTGTGGTCGGGTGAATCAGCTGAGGGTGGCGGCGAGGAAGGCGTAGCAGCCTTCCTACCTCTCCAGCTGCCACGTCCACCTCTAGCAGCCTTCTTCGTCCTCCCCCGACCTCTCCCCAGCCGAAGAAGAAGCGCCCGCCGCAACTGTCTGCATACTGTCTAGCAGCGCTCTCCGGAGGGGCTGGGCTGGAATAATGGAACCACCCCTCCCAGTAGTGCTCGCAGGAGGCTCGGGGCGCTCTGACCCTTGCCCACCATCCTGTCAACACATGCAATGACAAAAGTAAACGAATTTAGTACAACAAAAAAAATTTGAATACCTGACATGAACATAATAATGTATATAATTTAAGTGTATCATCATCATGAACATAATAAAAAATGAATACCCTCACATTACTATATTACTCTGAATCGTCTATATATGCTCCGGGATCATTAAATGCATCATCATCATCACTATCAGTGACGTGCTCATCATCATCAATAAATGCATCAACATGTGGAAGGCCTCCTTTACGTAATCGTTCAAGCATTGACAGGTCAATGCAGCAGTAACTTCTTCTGTTCCGGCTCTTCTTGTTCCGGCTCAGGGGTGAAGTCGGATTCACTATCGTTGTTCTACTTCAATGTTCTGGGGTGGGTAGAGCGGTTCTTGAAATATTTTTGGAAGACGTGTTTCTTGGAAGAATTCCTTCATCATATGTGTCTTGGTTAATGTGAGGTTCATAATCCTCTTCATTGGGGGGGAGTGGTCTAACACATGGCGGCACTTCATAAACGACATCCCAACACTAAGATTGGATCACTTTGACAGGCCCACGGTAGAAAGAAAACTTGGGTTGCCTGTTGACCCGTAATATAGACATCGGGAACATTCAAATGGGTGCTTTGTTTGATTTCGACTAGCCCTATATGTTCATGAGTCCTTCTAGTCTCCCTTGGCTGGAACCAATAACATCTGAAGACTACGACGTTTGGTGGGTTTTCACCATAGAATTGAAGTTCATAAATTGCTTCAACTCTTCCATAGTACTCGTAATCTCCTTCGCCGATAGCAGAGACACACAATTGTAGACTTTCGGTCGGCCATAGATAGCTCTTTGCCATAGGTACGAAAGCGATACTCGTTGATGTCGTATTGTCAATGAAAGGACCTTATAGTCCAAACCATTAGCTACTTGTCTCAATTCGGCATCCATAATCTCTGAATTAGCCTACAAGTTTAATACGAAAGGATTGTTGCATTAGTCGCAAATTAGCCAAAGAAATGAAATGGTCTAATGGAAATTACCGTTTTTTTGAACCAAGAGATGAAACCGGGATATTCGCCTCCTTGCTTTGCCAGAAGCTCATACTCTTCGACGGAATTCTTTTGGATCACCGCTCCATACGAGAATATGGCGACGTATCGACTGCATCAAATATCCAAGAATAAGAGCAGTTCAAAGGAATTAGAAGTTTCGAAACAATGTACCGAGATCTTACTCGTGTACGGCCGCACTTCTGTTAGGTTGTTGAAGAGATACAGCAAAATGGTCCGCCATTCTTCAACATCCAACGATACTGGTTTCCAACCACTGGCTGGTGCGAGATTCCCTTTGAATAGGCTGAGGTTGGATCGACCCTTTTTAGGGTCGTCAGCATTGTACCGAGGCTTCGGATTATGCAAATGACGATTTTTGGCTTCGTAGTGTGGCTGTCATGAAGTTTGCCGTCTCCTCAGTGATGAATGCCTCGGCCATCGATGCTTCAATTCTACGTTTATTTTTACATTTTGCTCGAAGCGTCTTCTGCATCCTCTCAGTTGAGTAGCACCAACAATTTTGACGGGCCCCCCCAATCATGCCTCGGTCGGAGATGCAAAATCAAGTGTTGCATTGGATTAAAGAAGCTTGGCGGAAAGATCATCTCTAACTTGCAGATCAACTCCCGCCAACTGTTCCATTTCTTCTAGGAGGCCAGGCGATAGTTCTTTCGCACAAAGAACATGAAGAAATAGCTCAGCTCTGCCAGTACTAGCCATTCATCCTCAGGGATGAAGCCACGCAACATCACCGGCATTATCCGCTCATCATATGTGCCAATCATGACATTTTAGACCAAATATTTTCAATTTTTCAAGACTCGCTCCCTCTTTAGATTTGCTGCATACCCATCGGGGAACATCAACTGCATTTTCACCCACAAAATAATTTACTTCATAGCTGGCCTTCCAAGATTGAACCATGCCTTGGCTTCGTCCTTTCCGCTTTCCTTTCGGTTCTTGCATGTTTTGTAACGGTCTATCACATAGCTCCTCTTGATAACTCTAGCCTTAGTTTATCCTTTGATTTCCCCTCTATGCCGACAATGTACCAAAATGGCTTCGACGATATTTTTTCAGTGTGCATCACGTCAATGTTGTGTGGGCAAAGGAGGTCTTTGAAGTAAGGTAGATCCCCAGAGCATGTCTTGTGAGTCTAGGCGTGTTCCTTATTATACCCCTTGAAATACCCTGGACGCTCTGGATCTGGCTCGAGAGCGTTTAACTGATCTAGGGTCTGTTGGCCTGTCAACGCAGGTGGTGCAGAGTGTTTGACAACTCTACCTTTGATGAAGTTCTTCTTGTCTTTCCTAAACTTATGGCGAGGATCTAGAACGTCTATGCAAGTCGAAGCAAGTATACTTGTGCCCTGCCGTCAGCCAACGAAACTCAAGAGCTCCTTGCATGTGGGGCACGCGGAACCTTCCATGCACACACCAGCCAACGAATAGCGCATACGCCGGCAAGTCATGCGTCGAGTACATGTACCAGGCACGCATTATGAAGTTCTGTTTGCTAAAGGTGTCGTATGTCTTGAACCCATTATCCCAAGCTTTTGCAATTGGTCCTTAAGCGGCTGCATGTACACATTCATATCTTCCCCGGATAGTTGGGCCCTGGAATTATCAACGTCAGGAAAATGTTCTTTTTTGCATAATCTGCCCGGGGGGGAGATTGAGTGGAATGACAAACACGGGCCAACAACTGTATTGGGTTGCCGTCTGACCAACACACTGAACCCATCCGTGCTAACGGCGACTCGAGGATGCCTTGGATCTGCCGTTCTTTCCTTATGTAATGCATCGAAGCGCTTCCATGCTTCACCATCCGATGTTGCACCATCATCACATTCCCATCTGCATCTAGTTCGGTTCTTTTGCCCGTTTGTGCCAAGTCATTGTCTGGCCGTCTCTTTGACCATGAAAAGACGTTGAAGTTTGGTACGATTGGCATATACCGAAGAACATTAACGGGTATTTTGGTCTGCGTCTTCTCACACATACCATTGTCTACCACAAACATACCTGGAAGACTTGCAAATGGGATAATAGTTCAAGTCCTCATACTGAAGCCTAAATAAGACACATCCTTTCTTACAGGCATGTATCTTCTCATAGGGCATCTTAAGAGCACGGAGGATTTTGTCTGACTGGTACAGGTTTGGAGGTAGCACATGGCCTTTGGGTAGAAATCGTCCGAATACTGTCATCATCGCGTCGTAGCATTCTCTGCCCAAGTTGAATTGAGCCTTCAAAGCCATTATTTGTGAGATGGCATCCAGCTGAAAAGCTCAGTGTGCTCGTGGAGAGGATGTTTTGAGGACTCCAACATTTCAGTGAAGGCCTTTGCAGATTCCTCCATCTCCTCGTCCGAGTCCCAGCATCGTCAAAGTCTTGCACCATGTCTTCCATCCGGTACCATGCTCGTCGGTGCGACGACGAACCACCTCGGCTCTGGCACGTTGGGCAAACTCACCATGTAATGTCCAGACCCTGTAACCAGGCGTAAAACCAAACTTCTGCAGGTCTTTACTCATTTCAAGCTCGTCCCTCATTTATAGTTGTCGCACCGGACACAGGGGCACCAGCTTAATTTATGGCCATTTGCAAATGCGGCTCTAACAAACCCCTTGGTTTTTGTTAACCATTCCTCGGTCCAAACTTTCTGACTAGTGTAAACGGTGTATGTACATCCATGCACATCACTCATATTGACTTCCTACTGGACACACAAGAAATATATACATAATAAGCAAACCATATCCATCAGTTAATGGAGTTTGTCAGTTTTATTACGTCCATGCAACCTACACGCTAATAGGTAAAGATAGGTCCTAATCCCACCCGAGTATGTGTAGATTGGGTTCATTTCCCATGTGTAGATTGGGGTCGGGGTGTGGGTGTGGTGTCAGGGTGTCGGGGTCGATCGGGGTTGTCAGGGTGTCGGCGGTGGTGTGGGGTCGGGGTCGGGGTGTGGTGTCAGGGTGTCGGGGTGTGGTGTCTGGGTGTGGGGGGTCAGGGGTCGGGGTGGCGTGTGCGGGGTCGTGTGGGGTCGGGGTGTCAGGGTGTGGGGTCGGGTGGTGTGGGCTCGGGTGTGGGGGGGGGGGGGGGGGGTGGGGGCGTGTGGGTGTAGGGGTGGGTCGGGTGTCGGGGGCGGGGTGGGGTGTTGGGGCGTGGTGTGCTTGCTCTTGCTTCTTTTCTCTGATCCGTCTTTCTTTTTCTTGTATTGTCCACACTCACTAGTTACGCCTAGCGTCTCTCTCACTCGTTTAATCGGCTTCTTATTCTTCTTTATTCTTCTTTCGGCTAGCCCTCATCAGCTTCCCTCCTCCTCCCCTAATCTTCTTCTTCTTCTAAAACTAAAACTAAAACTAATCTAAAATAAACTAAACTAAAATAAACTAAAACTAAACTAAACTGAAATAAAACTAAACTAAAACTAAAACTAAAACTAAAACAAAACAGAAACTAAACTAAAAGAAACTAAAAAAGGGGGGGAAGAACTCACCTGCAGGGGATCACCGGTGGAGGAGGCGCGGGGCGCGGCCGGTGGATGGGACGGGCGGCGTGGAGGCAGGGGGCGGTGGAGGGGGAGGCCGGACGGCCGCGACGAGATGGGGCGGGGACGGCGACAGGGGAGGGGGCGGGGCGGGGGAGGCCGTGGCGCGCTGGCCGACATGGAAGGGCGGCGGGTGGCGCGGTGGAGGTCGGGGCGCCGCAGGGGAGGGGTGCTGGGCGACGGGGCGAGGGGCGACGGGCGAGGGCGACGGGGCAAGGGGGCGGGGGGGGTGGGTGGGGTGGTGGGGGAGGGGGGGGGGGGCCGGGGGGCGGGGGCCGCGGTGGGCGGGGGAGGGGCGGGGGCGGGGGCGGGGGGAGCACGGAGCGGGCGTAGGGGCGGGGGCGAGGCGGGGCGGCGGTGGCGAAGGGGGCGGGGGTGGCGCCAGGGGCGCGGCGGCGGTGGGGCGACGGGGCGGCGGCGAGTAGTTGGGGCGGCGTTGGTCATCGGGGGGAAGAGGGAGAGAAAGAGAGAGGGGGGACGGGGTGGGGCGCGGCCATTAGTTAAATTGAACTTTTGTCGTCTGCCCCGGCTTTGCCGTCCGCCGTGTTGCTCTTTGCCGTCTGCTAGCAGACGGCAAAGAGGGGGGCCGTTAGGGTTTACTAGTTAGTGGGCCAACCTCCCTCCGGCCCCCCTCTTTGCCGTCTGCTAGCAGACGGCAAAGAGGTGGCTGATGGCAAATGTATTCTTTGCCATCAGCCAGCTCTTTGTCGTCTGTTTTTTGGAAGCTGACGGCAAAGCCATCCTTTGCCGTCAGCTAGCAGACGGCAAAGAAGTGGCTGGTGGCAAATCTTCTGATTCCAGTAGTGATAGTTCTTTCAGGGAAAAGAAACATCGTGGGAGTGGATGACAAGACAGACATGTCAAAAGATTATGAAAAGTTTGATGAAATTGCTCCCTTCACAGTGAATATTTGACCCGAGCATCCAGTTAAATGATGAAGATTGTCCATGGTTACGGCGCAAAGGGACACACGCGAAGAAAAAGTTTCACACCCACAAGATCCCACTCTGGGATGTGACCGGCTTCACTGTCATCACTTTCTTCTCTAGTGAGTTTCCGGAATTATATATCTGGAAAGTCCCACTTTGGACAAACCGTAGGGAATCTTTGTAATAGTTAGGGTGCTTATGTTTTTTTGGCATTTGAAACATGTACTTTTGTGCTTGGACAAACGTGTACCTTTTCTGACTTCATTTGCTATTTTTCAGCTCATTTACTGATTTTTTTTAGCTAAATGATCCTGAAATTGAAAAGCACTACAAATGAACTCTGAAAAGGTTGAAAGTTGGAGATATCATCATTTCACCCACATAGCATGTGCAAAAAAGTAGAGAGGGTTACGGCAAAAACTGGATGCACTTCGTGTACAAAATGGACAATCTCTTTCGAAGCATTAGGGTTTCGAACGAAAACTCATCTGATACAAAGGCATTTCATTTTTTTAAACTTATTACAACTCCAGACTTTTTGTGCGTTCAGTATGCACCATTCAAAGCCACGTCATCAACTTTCAACCCTTTCTGACATCATTTGCTATTTTTCATGCATTTACTGATTTTTTTGAGCTAAATGACCCTGAAATTGAAAAGCACTACAAATGAACTCTGAAAAGGTTGAAAGTTGGCATGGTATCATTATTTCACCCACATAGCATGTGCAAAAAGTGGAGAGGGTTACGGCAAAAACTGGATGCACTTCGTGTACAAAATGGACAATCTCTTTCGAAGTATCAAGGTTTCAGACGAAAACTCATCTGTTACAAAGGCAATTCATTTTTTAACTTATTTCAACTCCAGACTTTTTGTGCGTTCAGTATGCACCATTCAAAGCCACGTCATCAACTTTCAACCCTTTCTAACATCATTTGCTATTTTTCATGCATTTACTGATTTTTTTTCAGCTAAATGACCCTGAAATTGAAAAGCACTACAAATGAACTCTGAAAAGGTTGAAAGTTGGTACGGTATCATCATTTCACCCACATAGCATGTGCAAAAAAGTTGAGCGGGTTACGGCAAGAACTTGATGCACTTCGTGTACAAAATGGACAATCTCTTTCGAAGTATCAGGGTTTTCGACGAAAACTCATCTGTTACAAAGGCATTTCATTTTTTTAACTTATTACAACTCCAGACTTTTTGTGCATTCAGTATGCACCGTTCAAAGCCACGTCATCAACTTTGAACCCTTTCTGACATCATTTGCTATTTTTCATGCATTTACTGATTTTTTGAGCTAAATGACTCTGAAATTGAAATGCACTACAAATGAACTCTGAAAAGGTTGAAAGTTGGCATGGTATCATCATTTCACCCATATAGCATATGCAAAAAAGTAGAGAGGGTTACGGTAAACACTGGATGCACTTCGTGTACAAAATGGACAATCTCTTTCGAAGTATCAGGGTTTCGGACGAAAACTCAGCTGTTACAAAGGCATTTTATTTTTTTTAAATAACCTAAGTATTACCAAATTGAATATAATAATAAAACACTCTAATATTAAACATAAGAAAAAAGAATCACTGGAAAATCTATTTTTAAAGTAAAGTTATTCACAAACTAGTGATTCACACAAATTTCAAATAATTCAAATTTAAACTATTCAAATTTGAAAACTACTGGCACTAACAGAAAGTTTGTAATTTTTTGTACCAAAGCAAAAATATTCACAAAGAAACTCTAAATACAGCAAAAAACAACTCACAAATAAAAAAAGCAGAAAAGAAAAAAATAAAAAAAAAGCCCGCCTACTGGGCCACAGCGGCCTGCATACGACTAGAAACCCAACCTGTAGTTGGGCCAGGATGCAGGCCCGCAAGGCCCATTAGGCCCACAGGGCAGCGCAGCAGTTTAGACCCAGAAGCCTGCTTTGGAGAGGAGCTCGAAGGAGCAGCCGCGGCTGGGTTTATAAACCAGTGCGGCTGCCCTTCGCTCGGCGAGGTGGGACTAAACTTTGTGCACCGCGGGTGGAATCACACCCCCTTTAGTACCGGGTCGTGGCTTCAACCGGTACTAAAGGGGGGTCTTTAGTACCGGTTGTAGCCACGACCCGGTACTAAAGGCCTGCGCTTCCCGCCGCTTAGCCTGGCCTCCTATATATACAACACTTGAAAAAATTTCAGTTTCCCTCTGTTTCTTCCTCTTTGTCGACGCCGCCTGCCCCGATCGACGTCGTCGCCGCCCCCGTCGCACGCCGTCCCCGTCGCCGCCCCCGTCCCCGTCCCCGTCGTCGCCCATCGCCGTCCCTGTCGCCGTCCCCGTCGCCGCCCCCGTCGCTGCCTCGGCCCGTCGCCGCCCCCCGTCGCCGCCCCTTTCGCCTCGCCTCGCCGTTGTGAGACCCTGTCGCGCCATGGCCGCACACACACACACACGCGCGCGCGCACACACACAAGTTATTTTCTGTTTAATATAAATGTTAGATGAATTTTTTAGATGAATATGTTAGATGAATTTTTTAGATATATATAAATGTTAGATGAGTTTTTTAGATGAATGTTTTTTTTATTTTTTAGATGAATGTTAGATGAATTTTTTAGATGAATATGTTAGATGAATTTTTTAGATATATATAAATGTTAGATGAGTTTTTTAGATGAATGTTTTTTTAGTTTTTTATACTTTTAGTTATAGGAATGTTTGATGAATTTTAGATATATAAATGTTAATTAGGTGAATTTTGACATATGCAACATTTGATCATATATCAAAGTTTGATCATATGTCAAAGTTTGAATTTTGACATATGCAACATTTGATCATATGTCAAAGTTTGAATTTTGACATATGCAACATTTGATCATATGTCAAAGTTTGATCATATGTCAAAGTTTGATCATAGAATAGCGCCATTTTGTTAAATCCCTTAAAGGTTAGAGAATCCGTTATGATTCTGAATCCTGTTCCTATAGCCAGGGACTAAAGGTTTTCGTCGTATATAAGAAATCACAATCCAATCATTTAAAAAATGTTACATTTAATTGCATATAGAATTTGTTATCGACGTCAACGATGCCGGCCCCGCATCCTCGCCGTCGACCCATTCGCGACGACGTCCTGCTTCAGAGGAGCCATGTCCGGGACTGGGCTCCGCCGGGCTGGCACTGGGAGGTGCTACCTTCAGGGGCGCGCCGCTTGGTGAGGAACCCGGCCCCGGGTCCCGTCGTCGACCCGGAGCTCCTTTGGTGGCGTTCGCGTGGGCCACTTTCGGTGCGGAGGGAGCCGGCCCCGCCGGAGGTGGTACGTCGCCGTGTCAGGGAGGAGTACGAGCACGTCCGTCGCTACATGGCTGCGTTGGACGTCAGGTTCTCCAATACCTGGCAGGTTCTTCGGGGATCTCACCCGAGCTATGATCCTGTGATGGTTCCTTCTCTTTGGGTGTCCACCGCCCGCGCGTCAGGAACCGCGAGTGAACTAGATTATTTGATAGTATTCGATATGTATTAGCTAGCTAGTGATGTATTCGATAATATTCGAGACGATGTATTCGAGATTATATATATTATTCGATAATATTCGAGACGATGTATTCGAGATTATATATATTATTCGATAATATTCGAGACGATGTATTCGAGATTATATTCGATGATGCATATTATGTACTATGATTCAGTTTTTCCTTATTGATTGCATGCATGCATTGTAATTTGAATACTAAATTGTTTTATATTTCATCTGGATTAGTTAAATAAAAGTTATGGACAATACCGGCAGAGAAGGAGAGGATGCCCTGTTCAACATCATACGCTCGCGCCCAGATGAGTTTGAAGAAGATGACGGCTCGCAATATCTGAACCCTATCGGTGAGGGTATGATATTTGATGAAGACGAACGAATAGATGAAGTCCAGAACTATGATTATGATGACGAAGAAAATGTTGATCTTGAAATAACAAAGACCGGCGAGGTATATTTATATAAGCAGGCATCTGGTGATCATCACATGTTTTAAATGATTTGTATATATATTAACGAATCGATCTTTCTTCTTTCAGCCCTCCGGATCGAGCAAATCTTCTACAGGCAGCAGGACAGTGCGAGGCCCGGCCAAAAAGTTGAAGGATGGCGTAAAGTACAACATCGATGCCATCAAACCTAATGGCGAACCAAGCGAGCCTAAGAAGAATGCGGGCAAGTTCGTTCGTCAGTGCGGAGTTCTTGTGAAGGACCAAATCCCGATCTCCATTCAAGAATGGAAAAAGCCAGCAAAGGAACGTCCAGATCTTACTTTTGTTGACCAAAGAGCAAAAGATCTGCTTTGGGAATCTCTCATGTCACATTTCACCCTACCAGATCATTTCACAGATGCAGATGTGCAGAAAGTCAAGGACGCTGCTCTTAGGAAGATGGCGCTTGCATTCAACAACCACAAGAAAAGTATATGGGCCAAGTACGTCGAAGGAGGAAAGAAGACTCCAGAATTCACGGGAACACTGGAGAAGCAAAGAGATCACTGGCCCGCTTTCGTGAAATTCAAGGAATCGGAATTAGCTAAGGAACGGTCGAGAATAAAAAAACTCAATGCCGCGAAAAAGGAGCATTACCATAGGCTGGGGCCAGGTGGCTACGCGGTGGCCCGGCCTAAGTGGGATAAGGCTGAGCAACAGATGGTGGATGCAGGGGTCATTCTAGTTACATTGAGCTGGCCCCCCAGATGCAGGACTTGGTTCTATGCGCATGGGGGGACGTTGGACCCAAAGACAGGCAAGTTTTTGTAGAAGGCAAGTCTTAAAGGAGCGGACCTCAAACTACTTGTTGCAATAGAAGAGGCTCGAACGGGGGTGTTCACACCCAACAAAGAGAATGACGAGCTTACGCGCGCCCTAGGAAATCCTGAACACCCGGGAAGAACACGAGGCAAAGGCGTTGTTCCGTGGTATGAGGGGTTTGAGGACTGGAACGCCGACTACAGAAGCCATGCGAGAAAGAAGATGGAGGAGAAGAAGAAGAGGAAGCTGGAGGAGGAGCAGAGGAAGCAGGAAGCAGAATGCCTTCAAGGCCTAGAATCAGCGCACGCAGAGTTGGCACTCCAATTCCAGCGGCAGCAGCAGCAGATCGACTCACTTAGCCAGGAAAGGGGGTCTCAGCAGCGGCAGCAGCTAGCGGATCCAGCATTGGATAGCACCGTCCCATCCATGCCAAGAAGCAGCGTGGGTTCTGCCCCAGGCGAGGCACTGCTGGATAGATACCCTGTGGATGACATCATGGAAAAAACTAATTGTGAGCTACACTTCAAAATGAAGAACATATCCATGAAGGTGGTGGACGCCGTTGCTTATACAAATCCCCCTGAAGCAACCGTCCATTGCAACCCGATTCCAGCTGGCTATGCTCGTGTCGTGGTTGATGAAGTGGTGGCACAATATTCGGGGCTAAAGCTTGACATTCCTGGAGGTGACGACGAGCACACACTGGGACAGGCCATACATCGTATCATTCTATGGAGAAAGGATTGCATCATCTTTCCAAGGCCACCGACACCGCGTCAGTTGACTCCTCCTCCAAGTCAGCCACCGCGTCAGCAGGCTCCCGCTCCTCCAAGTCATCAGCCACCGCCTCAGCAGAGTCCTGCTCCTTCAAGTCCGCCAACGCGTCAGGCCACTCCTCCTCCTCCAAGTCCGGCACCGCGTCAGCCCACTCCTCCTCCTCCAAGTCCGTCACCGCGTCAGCCCACTCCTCCTCCTCCAAGTCCGGCAACGCGTCAGCCCACTCCTCCTCCTCCAAGTCAGGCACCGCGTCAGCCGTCTCCGCCGCCTCAGCGGGCTACGCCGCCTAAGGAACAGCGGAAGAGAGCCGCCATAGCTATGGTGGCTAGCGGTACAAGTACAGGTACAGGAGGCAAGAGATTCTAATTTGGTCCAAGCCTCACACCTCTTCCGAAGAGGCCTTACGACCTGACTGAGGAGGAAAACAAAGCAGAAGTGCAAGCCCAAGTGAGGGCCCATTTTGGACCGAAACCGCCACCGCCGCCAAAGGAGAAAGTACCTGAGCATGTCATTGACCACTTTATTCGTATGGTTGAACCACCAGCTCCCAAGCCTAATGACTCAGACTATGAGCGCCAAATCAGGAAGGCATATCAAGCACAAAAAAAGGAGTCGAGCTCGAGCTCGAGCTCCAGCCAAGCAGCTGCCAAAAAAAGCGGGAAAACTGTTCCCTAGCTGGGAGAACATGCGGTGCAATTGATCCCCCCGCTCATTGTACCAACACATGCGAGTACCGGCGCCGATCAGCTGGTAATAACCGACGCTCATAGAAGGATGGCTGAAGAGGCCGGTATCACTGTTTATCAACTCCTAGAGATCGAGCCCATGGATATGATTAGAGAGGAGGACATAAAACGGAAATATGCCCGCGGCGAACCTATGGTCAAGCCTGAGGAGGTCAAGAAGCTCTCAACGAGAATGTATGAATTACATGAATGGTACATGAAAATTGCCAAGACTACCAATCGAGAGTCCCTCATGGTGAAAGTCAAGCCAGAGTATTACTACCATGGGAAAGATCTGTATGTTGAGTTTACAGAACTGTTTCAGTTATTCAATCAAGCTGCTAGCTGTAAGTGAGTGTCTGTAAGTGATTTCGTTCTGTAATTTAAGTCTCAAGCTGCTAGCTGTAGTGCTCGTTGATCATTACCTGTAATTATCCTCACTATATTTTTTTCTATGGTATTATGCAGGATGAAGATTTATGAAATGAAAATAGCTGGACGCTATGGCATTGGGTTCATTGACCCAAATACCATTAATGAAGAGACATGGACGCGTCCATGGGAACGAAAAGACACAGAGAAAAGCTTGCTAGAGTTCTTGAAGCTCCTAAATACCAATCGAGATATACTACTTCCTTACAACTTCGGGTGAGTCTCACACTGTCTTGTACTACAAATTCTATTTTTGCTTACTAGCTAGATGTTAATAAGTGTATAGGGTTTAGGGTAGTTGATGAGTGTTAGTCACATGCCCGCTTAATTTATACATGCAAACGTGTGCGCATGCAGTTTTCACTGGATCTTGTTAATCATTCAAGTTGAAGATGGAAAAGTTGACGTACTGGACTCACTACTTAAACCAGTTACTGAGTACGAAATCGTGAAGGGGATAGTCAACAGGTAATTTCAATCATTATCAAACTATATATGTCGGCCTCTTTAGTTCGTCATTTCCTGATATCAACTAATTAATAACTCCTTTATTCATTTTCTTTGCCGGCGGGCAGGGCTTGGGAAAAGTTCATCAAACAGGCTCCAGGCACTTGGAAAGAAAAGCTGAAATGTATCGACCCAAGATAATTAATTAAGTAGTACTAGCTAGCTACCATCTCTTTAATTCTAGTTTCAATACCATTAATTATCATGCTTGATTAATTATTATCTGATTGAATTCTATTCTCGTAAAGGCCATGAAGCAGGCGCGGGGGACTGATTTATGTGCATACTACGTTTGCGAGAACATTCGCATGATGGCGTCCGAAAGGAGCAGATCTGATAGACAGATATGGGTACATTTGCCAGAACACTATTCATAATTTTTGCATCATTATCGATATCTAATATATATACACACAACTAATACATGCATATTTGATCTCCTTCTTTAAAGTTCAACGAGATGCGGGATAAGCTCCTACCAACGGATCGCGTACGAGCAATTCAAGAGGAAATAGCGGGATTTTTGCTCGACCAGGTCATAGATCCCAAAGGAGAATTCCATTACCCGCTACCGCAGTAATGCCTCCATGTAGGAGAAATGGTATATATACCAAATTGCATATATACATGTGTATGTGTGAATGGTCGTGCGAGACATTCGATGATATATATATATATGATCGGTTCTACGAGAAATTCTATTTATATATATGCATAACGTGTACAATATGTAGTATCGTAAAATACCAGCAAATGAAAAAGAATTAAATGGAAAACACAAAATTAAAGGAAAAATAAATCATAAACCCAAAACCCCCCAAACCTTTTTACCAACCGGTACTAAAGGTCTCCCAGCCCACGGCGTTGGCTTGTGCCACGTGGTGGCCCTTTAGTGGCGGTTCGTGTTGAACCGGTACTAAAGGGGGGGGGGGGGGGGGGGGGGGCTTTAGTCTCCACCCTTTAGTGCCGGTTACAGAACCGGCACTGAAGGGCCTAATGAACCGGTGCTAAAGCCCGTTTCTGCACTAATATGGGAAACGACCTTTGCACATATAGAGTGGCAACACAAGGGCGCGTACTATGGGGGTGATGTCAGCCTTTTCTTAGCAAAGCCACGTAGGATATATAATTGCTGACATGGAAGAGAGAAAAAAGCAAAAGAAAAAGTTTGCTTTCTTTTAGTTAAGAGGTGATCTCTTCAAAAGAAACATAAGACAATCTCTTCGTTCTGCCACATACAATCCTTATATTACACATTTTTCATTTAATTTTAATCATCACACATTTCTGTTCTATATGCATGCGAGAATCAACTGCGTGTTTGTTTATGTTCTCTAAAAGAGAAAACCATTTTATCTATCACCGTTCAAGCATACCACCGTGTTATGTTAATACGCGTCACACCCGTTCGTCGCCATGGCCGGCGAATCGAGCGGTGGATCGCGCGCCAAAAAAGAAAAAAGAAAAAGGAAGACACGTCTCCGGCTTACCTTCACCATAAAACGCCGAAGTTACGACGATTACTTGTGGAGCAGACGAGGTGAGGCCGACACACGAGGTGCACCGATTTGCCGCGCGCCGATCAACCTGGCCAGGCCTGCTGATCTCCGGCAAACGGACTGGCACCGTTCGATCGGAACCATCGATCCGTCTCATAGAAGGGCATCCGCCCATATGTATGACCGTGCACGTCAATTCATTCGACAAAGTGCAAACCTTCCGACGACGACATCTCAATTGTATCGATCAATGCACTGTAGAGTTCGATCGCTACGGTGTCCATACCGACCAGGAAGACACGGAATGAGACATGCTCACCATGCCGACGGCGATATCCACAGTTTTTTCACTGCATGCTACTGTAGAGTGAAATGTGATACATATAATCCGCTCACTAAGAGCCCATGACGCGCCGACAGCGATGCCATATGTCGCTGACCGCCGGTACCCAGCAGTCCAGCACCACAGTCTCCACACCTCCGGACAACGAAGGTAGCTACATGAGCAGCATCAGTAATCCGTCCCAATACATCGCACGGGCACATTCCAAATCACACCAGATTAGGATTTGGATCAGATCGCACCAGATTAGGATATGGATGCCCTTGATGAACGAAAAGAAATTAGCAGGCACACTTTGATGTGGAATAAAATGCGGTACAGCGAGCGGTTTTTATGGTCGTTGGTACTCGAAAGGACAGGTCGTACGTAGAACCAGAAGTTTAGTTTATTACGAGAAGCACATTAGGATAAGGATGCCCTTGATGAACGAAATGTGATATAGTTTGCTAACTAAGAGTGAACTGCGATATAGTCTGCTCACTAAGAGCCCATGACGCTCCGACCGTGATGCCATATGGAATTCTGCGGTAGAAATTCAGCCTTTCTCGATCCTCCCTGCCATGTCGATCCTCCCGGACAAATGGTCGTTTTGTTGCTGTCGCGGAGCAGCACGACAGTCCACACGTACATACGATGGTAGCAACGTGAGCAGCAGTACTAATCCATTTCATTACGGCGCGCGCACTGTCCAAATCTCATGAGATCAGGTGGATATCCGCCGGGTTACCTCCATCAGGATAGATAGATTATTATTTTTTAAATCCGTGAACATCAGGATAGAAAGATGCCCCTAACCTGGACCTAAACCCATGAAATGACAAGAAAATAGCAATCACAATCAGATGGGATCTAAATCCAAGGCGTACATAGCGCACGGGCGGTTTTCATGGTCGTTGGTACTACCTCGAAAAGGACAAGTAGAACCTCAAATTTATCAAGAAGAAGATGATTGGCTCACTCTATAAGAAAAAACAGACTTTTATGTTAAAACGTGTCACGCTTGTTCGTCGCCATGGCCGGCGGATCGAGCGGTTGATCGCACGCGGATCAGGAACACACGTCTCCGGCTTTGACGGATGCATACCTCACCTTCACCATAAAAGGCCAAAAACTACTGGGAAAAGACTTCTAGATGGGCTTCCATTAGTGGCGGGCGCAGTCTAGCACCTGCCACTGGTAATCTGGAAAATTACGAGTGGCAGGCGCAAAACCGCGCCCGCCACTGCTATTTACCTACCAGTGGCGGGCGCCAGATTGCGCCTGCCACTGGTCACATCTGTTCAGATTAGCCGTGGGACAAATATTGCCAGTGGCAGGCACAAAACCGCGCCCGCCACTGGTATTTTCGATCCCACGACTATTCTGTCCAAAAATACCAGTGGTCGGGCCGTATTGATGCCCGCCACTGCTAACTCAATACCAATGGTGGGCGCGGTTTTGTGCCCACCACTAGTAATTTTTTCTGCCCGCCACTAGTAACTCAAGTACCAGTGGCAGACGCTTTTTTTGTGCCGGCCACTGGTATTTCTTTTCTGCCATTTTTTGTAATGTTAGGGTTTTAGTGTTTTAGGTTTAGGCTTACAGGCCAAAAAAAATTCTATATTAAATATACATCATTTAAAGTTTCATGTAAGAGTTTGGCCCTTTTTACTGTTAATTAGCTATTTTCAGGACATTAAATAGATTTCTAGGTATTGAATGAAGGTAAATGCACTTAAAGGCTTAAATATAGCAGACAGACCCAAAAGAATGCCAAATTTTGGCATGTCACATGTAATTGTACAAAATGTTGGAACACCAACCGAGAAAGGAGCGGTCATTACGAATGCAAACCGATCTATTTCAAATGTCTAGAAATGCATTTAATTGCTTCAATATAGCAAATGGATTCCGAAAAATGCCAAATTTTGACATGATACATGTAATGGTGTGTACTGAGTGTGGAAAAAAAATTAAGGTCAGCCGACAAAGCAGTGCTCGATTAACATGCAAACTACGTGACAACTTTTACGAAACCTAGTTTTTTCTTTGGAGATGGTCCGGTTTGTAAGCAGTCTACGTGACAACTTTTACGAAACATTCTCAAATTTTTATCAAAGCCCTAGGTTATATCATGACACCGGAGCAGCACGACAGTCCACACGTACATACGATGGTAGCAACGCGAGCAGCTGTACTAATCCATTTCATTACGGCGCGCGCACTGTCCAAATCGCATGAGATCAGGTGGATATCCGCCGGGTTACCTCCATCAGGATAGATAGATTTAAAAAAAATTCCGGGAACATCAGGATAGATAGATGCCCCTAACCTGGACCTAAACCCATGAAATGACAAGAAAATAGCAATCACAATCAGATGGGAAATATATATCCAAAGCCGTACACAGCGCGCGGGTGGTTCTCATGGTCGTTGGTACTACCTCGAAAGGGACGCTAATTTTTGTTAAAATAATGCACTTTTTTTAGTAAATTTGGAAAATAATACACAGTTTGGATAATTTACAAAATTAAAATCCAGTCGAGTGAGCCGCGGCCGACAGGTTCCTGTCGGCCAATGTTAAGCCGACGGGTGGCCTATCATCCACGTGGCGGCCGAGGACTGGCCAGACCACGTCGCCCGCTCTCTCTCGGCCTGGGCGGCTGCAGTCGGCTGGGGCCAGGCCGACAGGCCGCCAGTCGGCCCCGCCGCGGCCGACAGGGCCCCCAGCCCCCCACCCACGCAGCCACTCCTTCTCTTCTTCCCTTCTTCTCGTTCCCTTCTCTTCTTCCTCCTCTTCTCTTCTTCTCTTCTTATCTCCTTCCCTTGTTCTTCTCTCTTACCCAAAAGTACACAAAAGTTAGCTGATTTCTTGCGTTTTTTCCACCGTGGATGCATTCTAGAGAGTTGTGGGAAGTAAGGGAGAGGTCGATCTACTACTGAGGTAGCTCGTGGTGTTGGTGGTTACCATTTTTGTGGAGGTTGTGGTGGGGGTGGGGGTGGAGGTGCTCTGGTGACTCTCATTGGGTGCGTGGTGGTGGTGGTGGTGGAGTGGCTGGTGGTGGTGTTGGTGCTCTGGTGAGTGAAGGCCGCCGGACGGAGTTGCTTCGCACGCTTCAAGGGTATGAATCCACTATAATTTTTTCTGTTGTAGTTGCATATGTGTTAGAATATTCGGTTATAGTTCGTCCGGTTGTACTCGGTAGTATAATTTTATTAGTTGGTCCGGTAATTTTATAAGCTAGCTCAAATATGTAGGTGTGCGAAATTTTTTTAGTTTGTTCGTTAGTATTGGTAATATATATAAATGTCAAATATATTTGTGTGCGAATTCTATTAGTTGGTCCGGTAATTTTCTAAGCTAGTTCAAATATTTAGTTGTGGGAAATTTTATTTATATGTCCATGTTGTTTAATATCGCTATGATGTCATGCCGTTTAATAGTTTTCCATGTTGAATAATTTCTTAGGTGAGAAGACATGTCTGACGTAGTGAAGTTCGTTTTTTACTATGGTCCTGATACTGTCCAAACAAATGAGATTGGAGTTGATCTGAGTGATTTTCAGTACGTAGAGGTGCCACTGACTGCCCCTCAAACATGGTCTGTTAGTTAGTTGAAAGAATGGTTGACAGAATGTTTAGGGATTAATAATGAAACACACACCGTCGGTGTTCATGCATTGTGGACCTGGTCAAGTTCAACAATTTTCTTTTATTTGAGGCCAATAGAGCGGGCCTCTCAGTGGGTTCGCTGGTTACAAGGTTGCGAAAACAGGGAATGCAATCCTATTGCCTTAGGGCTTCCTGTCGAGAAGGAGGTCAGTGCACCTGAAGGCGAGGGTGGTTATGATCCTGAGCAGAGCAGTGAAGGGATGCATTTATCTATGTCAAATTTTGCATCAAATGATGGATATGATGTTTACGAATCGGGGCAGAGTAGTCAGGTAGGAGGAGGAAATGCTGATGGTTATTACAGTGGCGAAGCGGATGGTGACGAGGTAGATGGGCACTTGTAAAACCAGATGGAAGATGAAGATACAGATGCTAATATTGTGGCCGCCGCCGCCTCCAGCACCTCCACGACGTGCCGGACGACGTGGCGGAGGACGTGGCTGATGCTTGTGTGCCATATTTCTACCTATGTATGCGAGAGACATATTCTACTTATGTATGCGAGAGACATATTTCTATTAAGTCGCATTGTTATTCGAGTTATATTTCCAGAGAGACGGCTACAGATAATTAAGATACAAGTATATCTGAATTAAACGATACGAATGAGCTTAAATAATACAGCATACAAACTCCATGAAGACATCATCGTCATCCTCCGTTGATGCAGCACTCTTGCCCTTCGACGATGAGGCACTCTTGCCCTTCGACGATGAAGAACTCTTGTCCTTCGACGATGCGGAACACGGCCTGAAGATATCGTCTTCATCCTCGCTGTCGGCAGTCCATAAAAAAGTATTTTCTGCTGCAAACTTTAGGTATGATTCACTCTTACTCTGTTGCTTCATCCATCTTCCATGCAATCTGAGAAGTTCTTTCTGTATCTCCTCAAAGGTCCTGGAAGGCCACCCGCACCTACTTAATGCGTGAGCCAGCTTATTGAGTATGTTGTCAGTACAGATGAGTTCGTCCCACGGAAACTAGTCTGTTGTCTACCCTGAAATCGGCAGCTAAATCCAGAAGACATTTGGACATACCAGGGTGAAAACTACGATCAAAAGGATATCCGGACATCTTGGCGAGACTACACTAGAATGCTTACCCATGTTAGTGCCGAGGGTGTTTTATAGGTTGAGAACACAAAGAAAGGCGGGAACTCGGAAGCGGAAAAATATGGCGGGAACTACATAGCGGGAAAATATAGCGGGAATGAGAAAGCGGGAAAATATGACGGGAACGAGAAAGCGGGAACGAGAAAGCGGGAACTGTGCTGCCGCTGATTCCCATGTGCGCGCGAGCCGACAGGTTCCGCTGTTGCTGCGGCGGATTGACGGCGCTGAGTCCTACGTGTGTGTTTGGTAGTGAATTGCGTGATTTCCGCCTGAAATTCCGTTCATCAGCGCTGAGTTGAGACAGCACCGCCCGCTGTCGGTTGTTGATTTTTGGCGCGTTGCGCCGACAGGTCCCGTGATAGCTCTGGAATCTGCGCTCATTTCCTTTATATGAGGCAGGCAGTGCCTCATTTTGGTTCGTTGCCCGCTCACTCCTCTCCTCTCTGCTCTCTAAGTAACCTAGCCCGCTATGAGTTTGCCTTGCTCGGATCAAAGCATTAGGCCGAGGAAAATGAAGAGTGCGAGTTTGCCTCCTCGGGTTGCAGTCCTGCGGTGTTGGTGTGGCGATCTTTGCAAGGTGAAGGAGGTGACGGAATTTTTTAGATTGGTTGGGCATGAAGTTTTTCATGTGCACCAATTATGAGGAAGATCCACCCGTAGTTATTTCAGAGTACGACAAGCCTCCGGTATGCTTTAACCATCACGAATAGATATGTTGTTGTTTTTTGGTTGATTCTTTATTAACATTTTTGTTCTTGTTGTAGTCTCCTCCGCCTCTGTGCACGTACTATCGAGGGATTGACACGGAGATGCCGGCTTGTGCAGTGACTGAGATTCGTGAAAGAAGTCGCCGTGTATCGGATAGTTTCTATATGGACGAGCGACGCGAAAAGGCGGCAGCGGAGGAGAAAGCAGAGCAAGAGAGAGAGTTCAAATAATACTATGCCGAGCAAAAGGGTTACTTTCAGAATTTACTAAAGAAAAACAGGGAAGAAGCTCGTTGCATGGAGGAGCAGGAACGACAACGAAAGGAGGCTCGTGAGGCGGAGAGACAGAGAAAGAAAGAAAGGGCTCGTGAGGCCAAGGCAGCAGAAGAAGCTCACGATGGAAAAGGAAACTATCCACGCTGGACTCAGTAGATTTCTGTGGTAGTATTTTAAATTTCACAACCGTTTGTATCTTAATTATTCCCGTCATTTTCTTTCTCGCCATTAATGTAGCTTTCGAATAAAATGTGACATTTTTTGCATCCTATTTTTCTAGCCACTTTCCTTTTCGACAAAAATTACGCATGCAGGAAGAGGAAGGAAAAAAATTCGCATGGAGGAGGGGGAAGAAAGGTGGCCGGGGAACCCTATCGGCCTCGGCTAGGCTGACTGGGACCTGTCGGCCTCGACCCAGCCGACTGCAGCTGCGCTGGCCGACTGGAGCCTGCCGGCCTCGGCCCAGCCGACTGAAGCCTGTCGGCCGCGGCTCGCTCGCCTGGATTTTAAATTTGTAAATTATCCAAACCGTGTATTATTTTCCAAATTTAGTAAAAAAAAGTGCATTATGTAAAAAAATATAGCGAAAAGGTCAAGTTGAACCTGAAATTTATCGTCGCCATGGCCGGCGGATCGAGCGGTGGATCGCACGCGGATCAGGAACACACGTCTCCGGCTTGGACGGATGCATACCTCACCTTCACCATAAAAGGCCAAAGTTACGACGTTTAGTTCTGGAGCAGAGCAGGTGAGGCCGACGTACCAGGTGCACAGATCTGCGGCGCACCGATCGACCTGGCCTACTGATCTCCGGCAGGCGGACTGGCACCTGCCGATCGAAACCATCGATCAGTCTCAGACAAGGGCATTCGTCCATATTTATGACCGTGCATGTCAACTCATTCGAGAAAGTGCAAACCTTTCGACGACGACATCTCAATTGTATCGATCAGTGCACTGTAGAGCTCGATCGCTACGGTATATAATTTGTCCATACTCACCAGGAAGACACGGAATGTGACACGCTCACCTTGCCGACGGCGATGGCATGCATGCTACCTGCACCTTTGTGCGTTTCAGACCATATATATCCAGAGTTTTTTTCACTGTAGAGTTCGGTCGCTACGGTATATAAGTTACTTATATACTAAAGCCGGAAGCATTCGGTTTTGGGAAAAGTCTAAATAAAACCTTGACTTCGTACTGCAAGTCTGAAAAGAACCCTGTCCTCCTAATCCCTGAAATTAGCACCCCATCTTCTCTGATCCCAGCTTATCCCGACTGATTAGTGCTGAAATCTTGTTTGTGTCGTTGGGATTGCTGGTGTGGCATAGATTAGGGGGTAAACAGATTCCATGCGGGACTGACTATGGGCTCATCTCTATTTTCAGTTAAGTTGCAGCGACAGGCAACCAAATTGGGTGGGGAATGAAGATAGGGTTTGTCCGTCAGCGGGAGACGGGCGGCGGCGGCGGCGGCGGAGAGGCGGAGGCACGTGGGGACAACAGTCGACAATGGCGTCGTTCTCCCGCGTGTTGTACTCAGGCTGAGGCTGCAGGAGGGGGGGGCACCATCAAGGTCGCCGACGACGGCGTCGTCGTGCTCAGGCCGAGGCCGCGGGCGGAGGGTACCATCAAGCTCGCTGACGATGGCGTCGTTCTCCCGCGCGTCGTAGTCAGGTCGAGGCCGCGGGCGGAGGGCACCATCAAGGTCGCCCGTCCCTTATCAACAGACCCACATGCCGTACGAGCCGACGAATGTATGCCACTGCAAGAAGCCTCCGTGCTGGATTTTATAACCCTGGAAGAAGATACTACTGCTTCGTGAATTGTAAGCTTGCAATCTTTTCCTTGTACAAATTTTTCGTCCTCTTCTTTTCTGACTTGATGCTATGAACTGTTGAATCAGAGGAATGGGTGTGGATTGTTTGAGTGGCATAATGATCCCTGCTCCCCATTTCTTTGGTATCTTCGGGATGCAGTGAGGAGGCATGAATCTGTAGGTTCTGATGATCGTCAGCCATGGCTGGAATAGGGGCAGAGCAATGGAGCAGAGGAGGCACTGAGACAAGAACTGCAGGTGAAGAATGCAGAAATTCAAGCATTGAGGGCAAGATGCAATAGTTTGGAGAGGAATGCAGTATGTAGTAGTATGTTCTATGTCATGATCATGTTAGTGGCAGGTTTATTTGCAGGATTTATGCTACATTAGTAGCTAGACCAGAGGATCAATGTAATGGAAAATGATGTAATGGTTGGATAAGTGAGTTTTATGGTACTGATTTAACTACCTATGTGATATATGTTCTTCTTATTCATGTGCAAGTTGACAAGATACAAAAGATATAAATTTGCATTTGAGGTAATTGGTAGTTGCATTTGACAGCAAATTGTGATAGTAATGTCACACAAACAGCAGGTAATTGGTAGTTGCATTTAACCACACTGTAAAAGCAGAGAGTCTGCAATGGCATTCAGACCAATTTGGCACATAAAGCAGCTGGACTATTGAAACAAAAACCACAGCCATCAGTTGGACATAACAACTATTGCTTGACCAATGTGACATAACAATTTAAACTAGCAGTACATAACCAGCAGTTCAATACTAGTTCCAACATTTGCAACATGAGATTTCTTTTAACATACTAATATGATCAGGAAAGCACTAGACAAGCACATGATCAATTCTTTCATTTCTTCGCTTGCACATTCTGTTTTTGGGTACCCTTCCTCTTCCCTCCACTTGTTCCTACTTGGGCTTGTTCTTTTCCTTTGCTTTGAGCTAGTTGGCTTGCTCTGATCTGATCATCAGTTTTAGCTTGCTGGTCAAAGAAATGAAAGTACATAAGTATGTGAAAGAATGCAAGAGTAACTACTAAAATGAAAGTACAAAAGTATGTGAAGCAATGCAGGAGCATTTGCTTCAGAGGCTTTCATTTTCCTCCCAGATTTCTTTAGGAATGCATTCTTTTTCTTCCCCTTTTTAGGATTTTTGTTGCAACCTGTCTTATTGTGGCCTTTGTGACCACACAAGCTACAGGTAATCTGAATGCCATGCTTTGATAATTTTCTGCCTTTTGGTGCTTCTCCCTCTTGCCTCCTCCTGTCATTTTTACTGGGCCTACCTGGCATGCTCACATAACCTAGAGCTTGTGGTCTTGGTTTTTCAGAAATAGGCCACCTTTCCTGACCTTCAACCGGCTCCAAGCAGTGCTCATATATTTTTTTAAACTGCTGAACTAAATAACACTTGTCAATGAATTCTTCTATAGTTCTACCACTCTTGTATATGGCACTGATAGCATGGCAACAAGGTAGCCCTGCCAGCTGCAAGTAACCACAAGAGCATGTCCTCTTATCCAAATTGACAGTGTAGCTCCTTCCTCTACCACTGACATGTTTTACCTCAAAGCCTTCTTTTCCATTCCACAGCACATCACAAAATTGTGTCAATTTGATATTCACCTTCAGCTTTTTAAAGATGTTTGGGCAAATTGGATTATAATTCCACTTCTCAGATTTTGTCCTGTTTTCTTGAACTCTTTGTGTAACTTTGTGCCTGACCTTTTCCAACATAGAGATGACAGGATAGAATCTGGCCTCAATGATCGCGTTGTTAAAAGACTCACATAAGTTGTTGTCTACTGAGTCACAAAGAGATCCAACAGGAAAAAAGCTCTAGCCCAATGCTTAGGCTCTGTTCTCATTATATCCCTTGCTCCTTCAGGTGTGTCTTGAGCTAACTTAGCTTTTCTGTACATGAAATCTTCTCTGTTTGCAGCCTTTGCAATAGCCCAAAACTTCTTTTGTAGAGCATGCTCTCTGTATTTCTTTCTCCAATTAGCATAAATGTGTCTAGCACACATTCTGTGTTGTGCCTTTAGTAGATAGTCTTGCATGATACTAACCAGACCCTATCAAATAATAAAACATAATTATCGTTACTAAAGGACAAGGTCATACATCCGTTGTTGTGATGACGGAACCTATCAAATAAAATATGGTAGTAAAGGACTAGGTCATGCATCTATCGTCGAGGCGAAGGAACCTATCAACTAGAATGTGATAGTAAATGACTAGGTCATGCATCTGTCCTCGAGGCTACTAAACATATCAAATCAGCAATGAACATTGAACAACATGATAATTTTTTCAAACATGATAATTTACAACATGACTATTGCAAACATGATAACCTATACCTTTTGTTGATCTGAAATGAACACTCAGCCTTCACCTTGATCATTTATATCCAAGTCCTTGATCAGAAGGCCAATAAACCACTCCCAGCTTTCTGTTGTTTCTTGCTCCACTATTGCCCAAGCTATTGGGTACATTTGGTTATTAGCATATCTTCCAATTGCACAAAGAAGTTCACCTTGACATGCCCCTTTGAAGAAACAACCATCAAGCCCAATAACCCTTCTACATGCTTTAAAACCTTTCTTCATAGCACTGAAACACACATAGAACCTTTGAAAGATGTTTTGGTCCATATATGTAGGGTCCAAACCAATAAGTATGGTACTACCAGGATTGCTCCTGAGAAGTTCTAGTTGATAGTCAAAGACCTTGGTGTATTCCTCTTTCATCCCTTCTAACAGCTTCTCTGACACTATTTTCTTTGCAGCCTTGCACTTTGATGTTGATACATCAGCAAAGAAATCCTTCAGAACAGTTGCCTTAATGCTATCAATCTTCCAGGTGGGGTTGGCTCTTAATATGTGCTCATACCTTCTTGCAATTACTTTTGCAGTTACTAGGTGATTGTCCCTGTTTGGTGCACATTCATGATTCTCATCATATGTAATGATCTGAAACCTGGAGCACCTGCTAGTTTTTGCACCATAAATGAGCCATGGACATCCTGGCCATCCACACTTTGCCCTAATCCTTTCATCCTCTGACTTCAAGAAATTTATACTTCTTTTTGTCAGTAATCCATATTTTGTTAGTGCTTTTTTCATATGGTTCTTACTCCTGAAAACCATTCCTAAACTGAAAGTAGGAATCTCTGTCTTTGGGTTATACCTAATGAATTGGCTCTTCCTCCTTACAACATGGCCATCATCATCTGTCTGATCATCATATGAGTAATCTTCATCATCTGAGTCAAAATAATCTTCTCCTATCACTTCTTCCACATTTGCCACTAGATCTATTGGAACAACACCTGTTGGATTACTTTGAGCCCACTTCTTAGAGTCTCTAATTTTCTTCTTAAAGGCCTTTGCTTGTTCCCTTAGTTCAACATATTCTTCATCCAGTCCACTGTCATCACTACCTGCCACATAATCACTATCATCATCAGCACTCTCTGAATCTACAGGTCCACCATCATCACTATCTTGTGCTTCCGCCTCTTCTTCTACTTCTTGGACTTTTGGTTGTTCATTTGCAGCTTTAATGGTTGCATCACTACCAGCTTGTGATACAGGATCTAGTACCTGAGAGCTACTGGTTATGACATCTTCAGAGAGGTTCACTTGAGAGCTCTGCCTTGTATCACTCCTCTGTCTCTTTTCGACCTTCTGTTTTCTAGGGCTACTAACTACTTCAGTCATCACTCCTCTCTGATTTGGTACAAGCACATGATCAGCTGTTTTAGTCAACTGAGAATTTGGAACACTCCACTGAATATCATCTTCTGCAGTTATAATCGCATCAGGAGCAACATCACTATCTTCATCAACCCCATTCCCCATTTCATCCTCAAAGTTACTTGTGGTGTCTTCACAAGCACTCCCATCATCCTGCTCCCCAAAATACTCCACATAAACCTCAGCCACTCCACCATCTGTTGTGTAGTAAGACATCTTCATGCAGCCAGCATCATCACTCAAAAATAAAAGGCCATCAACTAATTCTTTACCAGGCACCAGAAAGTAAATTTGCATACTTTGTTTGAAGGTAATGTGATCACCAAGGAAGCCTTTCAGCTCTGGCAAAGACAGCTTGTCCCTTTCTAGCTCTGACATTGCCTCATCTCCCCCAACATATTGCAAATTAGGACCAATACGAACAAATTGTCGACCGACATGAAAACGCACATTCAGTATATCCCTTGGATCCATGATGACAGCACAAACCCCCTGCATTACCACAGAATTTTGACATAAATCAACGGCTCATACAACTCATCGGAACTAAATGCAGGAACAAATCCATCTATTTTGCAAAAACAAAACATCATACGAACATGAATTGAACTATTGCTACCTGAAAACCCCAAACAGAGCAAATCATTTTGAAATAAATCGACAGCTCCTACAACTCATCCGAACTAAATGCCAGATCAAATCCATCTTTTTCTCACAAACAAAATGCCCTAGAAACATGAACAATCCCTACACGAAAACCCTAAAAACATAGCAATTCTTCAGCGGTGGATGCGGTTACAAGAATACGGGGAAGAGAGGGCAGGGGATTACCAGCGTCTTCTCCGGTCGGCCACGATCTTCTTGTTATCCCCGAGATCAATCGCCGATAGCCATTGCCGCCCAGGGAAGGGGAAGCGTCGAGGGAGAGACAGGGGAGGAAGGAAGCTGTTTTGGTGATCAGGTTTAAGAGCGGGACTAGATCGGGCCCATAGTCAGTCCCTCATGGAATCTGTTTACCCCCTAATCTATGCCACACCAGGAATCCCAACGACACAAACAAGATTTCAGCACTAATCAGTCGGGATAAGCTGGGATCAGAGAAGATGGGGTGCTAATTTCAGGGATTAGGAGGACAGGGTTCTTTTCAGACTTGCAATACGAAGTCAAGGTTTTATTTAGACTTTTCCCTTTGGTTTTTATCTTTTTTTGAAAAAAAATTGTACTTCTACTGTTCATTTTTATGTGGCAACAGTAAACAGCAAAAGTGAACAACACTGAAAATAGCCCTGGTTCAGAAAAAAAGTGAACAGTGTTCTAAAAAAAATGCCCATGGTTCAGAAAGAAACTGCGACTTTTTTACACATCATTTCTCTCCTCCTTCTCCACCCTCACGTCTTTAGATAAAGGGTTAAGATTTTTCGTTAAGAAGTTTAGAAAGAAACTGCGATTTTTTTACACATCATTTCTCTTCCCTTCCCCACCCTCGGGTCCTTATATAAAAGGTTAAGGTTTAGGATTTTTCGTTAAGATTTAGGATTTTTCTACATATCATTTCTCTCCACCGGTGTACTGTTGCAGAGCAACCTTGATCGTCTCTCGCTCCTTTCCGGTGATGGTGATGCCGAGGCATAAAACAAACAGTAAATAAGAACAGTATATTCGCATGAACAACGATGCCTGGGAAAAATAAATTCTCTGCTGATTACTGTCCATTTTACACCACGACAACAGTGGACAGTACACCAACAATTATCCGAACAAAACCGGAACAGTGAACAGTAGCAGTGAACAGAGCAAACCTATTATAGTGGCGGCTAGGAACTAGATACGGAATATAGGCGAAAAAAATGCACAAACTGGACAAGAAATATTTTCCTACTATAGGGTCTACACATTGGTAACAAAGAAAAAGAAAAAAAATACAAGACAATTGATCATCCGTGAAGGGTAGTGTTTACTCAAAAAACTATTGTAGAACCAATTATTCCTCGGCCGCCAAAATTTTCTGAACAATGGACATACCACTTATCCTATATCACAGTTTGGAAAGCGCATTAGGTTGAACATTCTATAATCAGATTAGCCATTCATAGATAATGCGTTTAAATAAGTCGTCAGCCAATTACTATCCATTTTTACACCATGACAGCACTACGTCAATTACTATCCATTTTTACACCATGAGAAAGAATGAAATAGTGGTGGCTAGGAACTAGATACGGAATATAGGTGAAAAAGATGCACAAACTGGACAAGAAATATTTTCCTACTATAGGGTCTACACATTGGTAACAATCCCATTCGATCTCACTATTGACCAAACATGGCATATGAGAATGAATCTAAATACATATTACTACCGCGCCCATCATATTTTTTCTTACTTACGAAAGGGGAAAATATGTGCTTACAAAAAAAAAGTAATAGGCCAGCCGGCTTACTTAATTTGTCAATTTATTTAATGTTTGTTAGATGTCTACACAGATCATGCGGTAAAGATAAAATTTGTGTTTTCCTTTTCATTTTGTTTTCTCACATAATACATGTTGCTGTTTCTGCTTATTCCGGAAAATACAGACGGCACGCCACGCTTCTTCGGCGCTAGTAATCTGTCCATACCGACTAGGAAGACACGGAATGAGACACGCTCACCTTGCCGACGGCGATAGCATGCATGCTACATGTACCTTTGTGCGTTTCAGACCATGACGCTCCGACGGCGACGCCATATGTCGCGGACCGCCGGTAGTTTTCTCGGTCCTCCCCCCCTGTCGGTGGACGAAAATATCAGCGGAGGTTGTTGCTGTCGCGGAACAGCGCCACAGTCCACACGTCGAGACAACGAAGGTAGCAACATGAGCAGCATCATTAATCCGTCGTCCCAATACATCGCGCGGGCACATTTGGATTTGGATCAAATTGCACCAGATTAGGATATGGATGCCCTTGATGAACGAAAAGAAATTAGCAGTCACACTCAGGTGGTAAATAAAACGCAGTACAACGAGTGGTTTTCATTGTCGTTGGTACTCGAAAGCATAGGTCGTATGTAGAACCTGAAGATTTTTACGAGAAGAAGATTAGGATAAGGATGCCCTTGATGAACGAAATGCGATATAGTTTGCTCATTAAGAGTGAAATGCGATATAGTCTGCTCACTAAGAGCCCACATGACGCTCCGACGGCGACGCCATATGGAATTCTGCGGCAGAAATTCCGCATTTCTCGATCCTCCTGGCCGTGCCCTGTCGACGGATGGAAATAGCAGCGGCTGTTTGTTGCTGTCGCGGAGCAGCACCACAGTCCACACATGTTACTGAGAAAGACAAGTAATTGCATATGTACTTTTGCACCATCTTTAAAGTGGTTGCTTATGCTTTTAATAGACTTAAACAAGGTTTAGGTCCAAAGCATAAACGTGAACCCTAACCATCAAAGCTTAATTTGGTTCCCCTCCGTACGTTCCAGTTCGACTGGCCTGGTGGCTTTCCTCGATGCTCTCTTTAGTTTGAGCACAGCTTTATTCGTTGCTTCGCCTAAAACAAATACTACGTACGGGATGCATCAACAGGTATATAAACTAAGATAAACTGATCATGCATGCATACTTGGTTGCTCTCCATCCGATCATTGTTTAGTTGGAACCACCTAAGAATAAAGTTAATTAAGAATTGGTTCAGAATATCTGACGATAGGTCAACTAAATAGGGGTTATAAGAGACAGCTAATAATTTTCAGTACTAAAAAATGCAAAATTTAATTCTCAGGCAATTAAGCAAGCACGGTGCAAGTAGGAGGCATTTCATATCCACATCGACTGTTCACTTGCAGCTTCAGGAGGATCATTCAAGATTAATTAAGCGAGCCAAGCCATGCATGCCACACAAGGTTAACGCTGTAATGGCATCCCAAACAAGCTTAAAGCACACTTTGAGTAAGACAAGTAAGCACACTTTGCACAAATCTTAATGTTCAGATCAGACGGTTCTTAGTATCGACATAGAAATAGTTATTTCCCAGTCGCATGAGAAATAGCAAAACCGTTTGGGAAACGACCTTTGCATGTACAGGGTAGCAACACAAGGGCACGTACCATGGGATGATGGCAGGTAGCGTAGGCACGTAGGATAATTGCTGATATGAAACAGAGAGAAAACAAAAGACGATGTTTGCCTTCTTCTAGCTAAGAGAGATGGTGATATCAAAGTAGGTGTGTACCCCCCCCCCCCCCCCCCCCCCTTCCCCTCGACTCGCTACCGCGAGCAACCTCAGGGGCAACCCTAGGCGCCGCCACCCCCTCCTTCCCTCCCGGCCACCCTCCCCCACCGTCGGGCAAAGCCCGGCCGGCGTAGGTGGCGGCGGGGCTCTCCTTCCTCTCTGCTCGGTCCTCGGCTGGCCCGGGACAGCGAGCCGTGCGGAGGCGCTGGGCTGTCGCGGGGCCTGGTGGCGCGGCGTCGGGCGCGCCAGGCGACGGCGGCTCTGCCGGTCGACGGTGGGGCACATCCCTGGGGCTCCGGCGGCGTGCGGCGGCTGCGGAGATGCTTCTCCATCGGGTGGTGGAGCGCGGGACGGCCACAGCCAGATCCGGCCGGATCTGACGCCGGCGGTCCATCGTGCGACGAGGGCTGTGGGCGGCTTGGTCCATGGCATGCTCTTCCCTTTGCTACTGGGCAGGGGCGGCGGCCGCATGGTGGAGGTGGGGGCGGTGCGTGCCGGCCGGATCTGAGGCAACTTTTTCCGGCGGGCGGCACTGGTTGGGGCACCGGCCCGGCGTGGCTGCTGCTCCGGCTGTGGGCGGCGGCGGCAAGGTGGCTCGACCCTCTAGGAGTGGCGGCTTCCATTCGCCGCGCCAGCATCACGGCAGCTCGACGGGTCGGCTACGGCGGCGGCTGGCTTTCCGGCGGCGGCTCATTTGTAGGCGGCCCGTTTCGACCTTCGATCCCTCACCTCGTCGTCCGGCCGCTACCTTCATCGAAGGGTTGGCCCTCCCCCAGCTACGGTCCATCGCTCGTCTCGCACCCGGGGGCAGTACCGAGCTCGTCTCGCGTCCGGCAGCAGGACCGAGCTCGTCTCGCGCCCGGCAGCAGGACCGAGCTCGTCTTGCGCTCGGTGCCGCAAGACGGGTCGATGGAGGCCAGTTTTGGCCGGCCTAATTGGGTCTCGGCGCTGGGGGCCGCCCAGGGGTGCGAAAGGCGGGTTCTTTCCGCTCGTATCTTTGGTTGGGGTAGCGGCGGGTCTCAGGTGAGGTGGTGTCAAGGTCTTGGATGCCGGGGCGGCGGCCCTGGTGGTGGTTCCGCGGTGCTCATGGGCAGAGCCCGTGGCTCGGTGCTGCCCGGTGGCCATGGCCGTGTGGGCGGCGTGGTCGCCTGGGTGTGGCGTTCGGTGGCGGTGAGTGTTGGCCGGGGTGAAAACCTGATCTATCTTCGGACGGACCGGCGGCGGCGTACCTCGTTCCCTTCTTGAAGGCGTCATCGCGGCTCTCATTGCCTGTCGTGTTGCTCCAGTGAAAACTTTGATCCTCGGGTCGGGCGGTGGCGGCGTTCTGGTGTCGTAACCTTCCTGAAGGCGCCGCCTTGGAGCCCATGGTTCGTCGTATGCGGCTTCATCTCTTCGCTGTGGCGTGTTCACGGTTGAGGACCCCGGTTGCTCTTGTAGGGTTAGGGGTGATGTTGCTGCACTCAGCGCCTATATATCATGCCTTGGGTGTGTGCAGTGGCGGAGGCAGTACCCGGCGACCCGGGGCAGCTGCCCGGGCTCAGCGGCAAGCTGACGTCTAATCGAAGCTATTGGTCAGGTACTAATCAGCTGGATTTACCGTGATCTGCCCGGGCAAATGGTCTATGGGCTGGATCTACTTCTAAGCCCATCTAGTAAACTTCCTAAACATAGGCCCAAAGGCTGCACGCACGCATCGCATGGCCTAGCGCAGTAGCCGGTAGCTTAACAAGTCGCTAGTCAAACACACCTCGCCTCGTTTCGTGCTCGTCGCCTCCACCTCGATCTGTTGCGACGGCTCGAGTCTCCCGGTAGTTGCAGTTTTGCAGAGGCAGTCGTCGGCAGCTGGCGCAGCGCCTCCCACAAAGGCCGGCAGGCCGGCAGTCAACGGTGCCTCCTCTCATCCATTCGTGCCCAGAGATTGATGCTTCGATTTTCAGGTGACTGATCCTGCTTAGCCTGGATTGATGCGAACAATTTGTGGCACCAGATTTCACTCCTCGGATTTGGGGGATTTTCTAATATTTGTAACTTGCAGTAATGTAGGCAATTGGGGACCTCATCATTGATCGTTCCAAGCAGGTTCACTGAAGAAAATCGATCTCCGCTTTGCTTAGGTATTTTTTTTTCTCGATTCCTCTATCCTATTCATTGTTAGTTAGTTCAATTATTCCAAATCATTGAATTTTAATCTTAAGCCCCCCAATCCATATTAATTGTGATTTCACATGAAAAAGTTTTTTATTCATGAATCAAGTACTGAGAATTCAAATGTCGTATAGCCGAAGCAAACCTCAATTTATATATGTTGCCAGCAATAGTGAGCTCATTCCGATTGGAATATACGGTTCTCTAGTTTAATACTTATAGTTACATAATATGTATTCAATTATTCGAGGAAGATGATTTGTAGCACCGGGGTGTTCCATCCCCCTATATGAACATTAAGCTTAAAATAATATTTAGAAATTTGAAAAAAAACTTTGGGATACCAAACTTGGGAGTATAATCTACTTTCGTGTGAAATTTGTGAAAAAATACCAGGTAATGTATCCGTGGCAAAAAGAGACAAAAAATTTCTATGTATAGAAAAAATTGTTTGGATGAATTTTAATTCGAGCTGTAGTTTCTTCGCGACAGATAAGTTTACTGGTATTTTTTCATGAAAACTTCACACGGGAGTAGATTGGGCTCCCAGATTTGATATCCTCAAATTCCAGATATTTTTTAACAAAAAATGATTTTTTTTAAATTTAATATTTGAATAGGGCGTGTGGAGCATCTAGAAGCTCATGTGTAATTCCCATTATTCGATTTCAACTCGTTGTCTTTTTAGTTAGCTTGCAGTCCGCCCCGGCTCCTAATTTTTCCTAGCTCCGCCACTGGGTGTGTGTGTTGTGATGGCGTGCGTTTGAACCGGATTGTGGATGATCGTTGCTTTATATATAAAGCGGGCCAAAAACCTTTTTCGGTGAGGGAGATGATCCGGTCCGGCGAACATAAAGGCCGGTCGATGGTAAATCAGCAAGGCGTGCGCCGGTTGTTTTATGCGTAAAATCCCTTGCTTGATGCATAATTCACATCGGGGCTGGGAACAATTTATATTTGTTGTTTGCAATCATATGAGTATCCCCCCATATTACATAGCATTAGCCTAGCTTTAATGATGTCGTGGCCTGCTTGTGCCTTACTTTGTTTTAAATAAATAAATAAACCAAGCACAGAAATAAAAGCAATAAGCATCCGCATGATCAAACCAAAAATCATGCTAGAGTGAGATAAAATACAAACCGATGATGGTGTGGTACTGAAAATAAAACAAGTACTTGCATATGTACTTGCTCCATTTTTAAAGTGGGGAAAGGTGGTGTGTTTATGCATTTAATAGACCGAAGCACTATTATCGGCTACAGGTTTGCCTAGCAAGCACTTTGTAGCTTAAACAAAGTTTAGTTTGAGCACGGCTTTATTCGTTGCTTCTCCTAAAACAAATACTACGTACGTGATGCATCAACAGGTATATAAACTAAGATAAACTGATCATGCATGCATACTTGGTTGCTCTCCATCTGATTATTGTTTAGTTGCAGCTTCAGGTGAGAGCAACCGTCCGAGACTGCTTGGAAGGAGTAGATATCCAAGTTTAAGCCAGCCAGCCAGCCTCCGAGACTGCTTGGAAGGAGTATATATCCAAGTTTAAGCCAGCCAGCCATGCCAGACAAGGGTAATGCTGCAATAGCTTCCCAAACAAGTTTAAGCACGCTTTGAGTAAGACAAGCAAGCTAAGCACGCCTTACCACTGAGTACGGCACTTTGGAAAAGCATAGATTATCGAGCTGCCTGCAGCAACCAGTTCAACCCAGAGGCCGGACCGGTGAACTGGACATGGCGGTGTTAGCACTGTATCACAAGATCAGCTTATTCTTGACAAGCCGCTTCAACAATTTTGAACACATATCATCTTGGCAGCTCAATTTGAAACGATTTCGGAGGGCGCTTGCAAGAATAAATGAACGATGGGTCCCTGATAGTGAGGCAGTCTGGCAGAGGCATGGACCGATCCCCGTCACTCACGGCAGAGAGCAGCAATAACGTGCCAAACCAATTGCAAAGGGGGTGCATACATGCATTACATCATTTACATGGTGCCGGTGGGGGCTATGACGGCGATCTAGCTCTTATCTTTCCCCATGGCCGGTGCCATCGTGCATGTCCTGACCCTCCTCTTTCCACCCTCTTCCTATTTACGCTAACGTCGTCGGGCGTCGTTGTCACTCGGTCATTAATCCACACCCACATATACTGTGATGGATCATGGATGGATGAACTACACCTCCCCTTTCTTCATGCCTTGCCGCAATGCCGCTCCCAAAGGGAAAGAGAAGGAAGAGAGAACCACAGAATGGAGGGTCCAAAGAGGAACTGTACGTCTCTGACGAAGGCATGCGATCTCGGCGAAAGCGAACCGTGGGTTTTTCTTCCTCGCAAAGTCTCGTGACGATAAACACGGCTATCTGAGTGCTGCCAAACGGCCGGTGGCTCGTCACTGTTGGATCGATGCAAACGAAATTTCTGAGTGCCTGCCTTTTTCAACAGCCAAAGTCTCAAAGACTCGAGATATTGCAATTTTCGGCTGGGCCATGCAGACTCGAGATATTGCAATTTTCAAGTAGTTGACATGCAGGATACTCCCGTTACAACCAGCCTCAGGTGCCCAACACACTTGGATGGAGGGAGTACTATTATTTTAAAGAAAAAGATGATGTACCTTGCACTGCATGCCAAGTCGGCGTCTCAGATATAATTGCGCTCAAATCTGATTCCGCATGCAGAATTAATATTGGTGTACTATATACTAAACCGGGAGTAATTGGACAGCCCCTGCTTGTTTGCGCCCCTCCCAAACCGCACATTTGCGTCGGTGCTGGCTTTGGGGGCGCTAATCATTGGACCGCCCCTGCTTTACTGCCTGCTGCCATGGAGACGCGAATGTTGTTGGATTGCGATCGGGCACTACTGATCAGGTAATTACCGTGGTGCTTGGTAGAGGTGGCGCGAAGCAAATCTCACAGATTGATTGAAACTGGGTCGCACGAGAAATGATAGTCCAATAGAAAAGTTTTAGTTTGTGCAAGGGGGAAATTCCCGTCGAATTCTCGACAGTGGGCTGTCCTATGTAATATAACTAGCTAGAGGAAGAAAAATCATGCGTTGCGACAGGGTCCTGGATGCCAAACTAGTTAACCATGAGGAAGTACGGTAGCAGGCAGAAGAGACGTGCTTCGGAGCACGTGAAGGTCGAAATAGCAACCAACAGTTTTACACACCGCAGGGGATGGAGAGCACGTGAAGGTCGAAATAGCAACCAACAGTTTTACACACCGCAGGGGACGGAGAGCATGGGCATATATATATATATATATATATATATATATATATATATATATATATATATATATACTAGTAAAATGCCCGTGCGTTGCCACGGACGACGGTACATGCATAAATCATGGACCTGTCCTTTAATAATCTCATTTTAACAATTATGCAGTGAGCCTTTCAAGATAAATGATTGCCCAATTATTTGATATCACAACTGGTTCAGTTTCTCTCAGTAACACATGAAGTTGCAAATTAAACACAAATGACTCCCCATGACGGAGGTGACCTGCACAAATTAAATCTCTCAAAATTAAAAAAACATACAATTATCTTATTTTTATTCAAAAACGCAGCTATACATAATAAAAAAACAGAGTATGATTACTGGTAGTATAAGTGCCAATATCTCCCCTATGATGTAAGGATATCTCTATAGACGATGTTTTTTGCTGCAATTTGAACTCTTTTTTTTTTTGCAATCAACTGAGTTCTTTTTCTTATTACCAACATCCGGGACGACAAGAATCGTGACGTTTTGTCTAGCGGTGGATGTAGATAGTGCGACACACAACCACCCATGACAAAACACTGGCTCGGGCAAGTAAATACCGACGTTCGGGATAATCTGTCCATGTGCCTTGTTAACCGTCATGGCAAAGTTGAGCCTAATAGGAAACTGGCGTTTCTTTGTTTTGAACTGGCAAACCAATTATCCATTTGCGTGTATCGTTCTCTAGCATGTTGCCGCTTATGTTCTTTCACATCTATAGGTTCCCTCCATTAGTAATATCAATGACACCCATCAGAATGTAGTACACTTACCCATCATTTGATCAATAAATATTACTCGTGTTCATAGAGTCTGACGTGTCTTTCAAGGGAGTATGTTCACTGGATCGTGTCGGAGACTTCATCTGCAAGGAAGATTGTGTCAAAAAATGTTTCTCTTATTTTGAAAATATAAGTAAGCACCACATAATACAATCATTCCATATCACTGGCGGTATTGTATTTTACAAAGCCTTCAACAATAGTGAAATGCACTTGCTATTAATATAGCCCAATAACATTGATTTTATAATTGAAACAATTAATAGCATACTGTAAAAATGATTTTCATTTTAATCTCAGATAAGTCACATTTGTACCAAATTAATTCTGGTACAGTGACATCAATAATGATTTAATCTCTGATATAGTTAAAATGATACATAGTAATTGCCATAAAATTAATAGCATATGGTAATACAAATTTCTTGCTGTTATTTTTTTCAGATAATGTAAACAATATTTCCATATTAGTGTCAGCCCACGTTGAAAGACTAAATTAGAAAAAAAGAACAGGC